>JAOVVA010000035.1:10781529-10791529 GCA_028565275.1 Leiocassis micropogon | reverse complement strand
AATTATTAGTAGTATTATTAGTGTTATTATTAATAATAATAATATTTCATTTGCTTGTTTTATTTAACAGCATGGTTTCAATTTTCTTTACTTTTAAAAATGTATAATAATTATTACTTTATTATTGTTATTCATAATAAATAATATTTCATTGTTATTTTTTTTTCATTGTTTAAAAAAGGGAATACAATACATTACATAAACAACTGAAATAAAGAATTTAAACTTACAAATATGTGAACCGTGTTAATTACTTTATATTATTATTATTACTTTTTTAAAGAGATTTTTATTTTTATTATAATAATAATAATAATAATAATAAAATGGACTAGGAAATAATTGTAATAGATATATGTAGTTTAAAGACCAACATCATCATCAATTTATTAAAAAAAAATCAATTCATAATAAACTAAAATGAACAGATACCCAAGTTACTCTATTACTATAATGATTTAATTGTTATATAATTATTTTTATACATTATTTATATTTGGTATTTTACACAGCTAAGTGAAGCTGATTTAGGACAAAGGCAGATTTATATTTATTTATTTATATTTATGTATTTATTTTTAGCCACACAGGAGCGCGGAATCATGCTCCAATAAGCGCGTGACTCAGGAGCAGACTCCTGGTTACTCAGCGGCCTTAAAGAGACCGCCTTTAAATAAAACAACAGGATCTCTGCCACACACACACACACACACACAACACTAACGCTCGAAGACAAACACAGCAGACGTGTGGGGCTTAAATTTAGGAGATTAGATCATCAGCTGAGCTCCGAGCATGTGGGTGTGGTCCACTGACATGGATGAAGTGTAACCCAGGAAGTCATTACACACACACACACACACACCCTGAGAACAACAATGCAGAGTGACTGCTTTTCCCTAAAAGGAAGTGCGAGGACGAGAGCGGAAAGTTGATTTCCTCTCTGTGCCACACACACAAACACACAAACACACACACACACACACACCTATTCACATCATGTATCTTTTTCTTTTTTTTTTTCACCCAAACACCTGAGTATCGGAACCTGCATAAGGATACACATTGTTGCATCTTAAAAGCTTTGATCTTAACTTAAAAGAACTCGGTCCTTCAAAAGTAATGGCACCCTAACTCGGGTATTAATCACACGTCACGCTTCATAGACACTCGAACACATTTCACCGATGGTCATCATCATTTATCGTTTTCATCTCTCTCATGCGCGCTCTCTCTGAGCCTTAACTTTTATGGAGTTTTGTGGGCGTGGCTAATGATCAGCTGATTGCTTGTTTATTAGACGCCAGAGAATGAGCAGAGGACGACGAGGAAGTTGTGTTAATCATCATTGTTAATACATTTACATGGAATTTTGTGGGGTTTTTTGTAAACACACATATCGACGTGGAGAGTTTGTGTGTGTGTGTTTGTGCGCCTGGTTTTAAGCGCCACACCCTCGGCAAGCCTCTCTAGAGGAACTCCAGAGAAAGAAAAAAAAAACACACACCCCGGGTCGTGTACGGTTCGCCTGAACAGGGTTCACAGACTACATTCTCAAGGTCAACCGCAAAAATGTGCTCCGTCAGCCTGAAACGCCAACACACACACACACACACACACACACACACACACACACAAAGAGTAAGGAGTGCGCTGAGAGCAGCCGCCCACAGCACAGGCTCTCTTTAGAGATCAGCAGCTGTTTTCAGCCCCGAGTCCTGCACGTCTTCCTGAGTGATACAGGAGCGGGACGGCTGCTGACCTGAAGACTGACTCACCCACACACACACACACACACACACACACACAGAGACAATGAAGCCTTTCATACAACACTTGTCACTCCCCCTCTCCTCCTCCTCCACGCCCCCCCCTCCTCGCTGTGGTGCAGCTAGTGCACCTTCGAAGACAAGTGGGGGGAGGGGGGAGGTGAGAGAACTAGGGACATGAAGAAGGAGAAAAAGAAGGGAAGACTATATAGAGAGAGAGACAGAAAGAGAGGACAGAGATGTGTGAAGAGAGAAAAAGTCTCGATTGAGGGAGAGCGAAAAGACTGAGAGAAACAGGTAGAGAGAGAAAGAGAGGGAGAGACTTAAAAAAAGAGCAGCATAGGAAATATAGGGCTAAAGATAGGAAGTGTAAAGAGAGTTGAAAAATCTCAAGAGATAAAGAAAAGTCTGAGGGGAAAAAAAAGAAAGAGCAAAAACGTAGAAAGAGCAATATAGGAGGAAGCGTGAAGTGAGAAAAAAATTAAAAGAGGTCTAGGAGGGAGAAAGAAAGAAAGAAAGTAAGAAAGAAAGGCTAAATTGAGAGTTAGAAAGAAAGAGAATACAGAGATAAATAGATAGAGAGAGAGAGAAACAATAGAAAGAAAGTGAGAGAGTGAGAAAGAAGGTAGAATGTAAAAAGGTAAGACAAATGGAAAGACAGAAAAAGCAAGAAAAAATAAAGAAAAAGAATGAGAGAGAGCACAAAGTCTGAGAGAAACAAACAAAAAAGGGGGATGAAAGAGGCAGAAAGAGAGAAGTGAGAAAGACAAGATCAAGAGAGTCTGGGACGGAGAGACAAAGAGAGAAAGAAAAAGAAAGAATTGAAAAAAAGAGAATACAGAGAGAGAAAGAGGAGAAGAAAAAAAAGTGGGAGAAAAATGAGAGAGAGAGAGAAGTATGAAGAGATAAAGGCAGGACAAATCCAAAACCCAAGAGAGAAATACTATCAAGTGAGACAGAAAAGTGAAAGAGAAAGAGAGAAGGAGAGAGAAGGAATGCGGGTCAGTGCGAGGCGTCTCCGTCGTGCCCCCACACCAGCTCCGTCTCCTAGGAGAGCAGAAATGCTATGTGCAGCTTGGCTTAGAGGGAGAAAGAGAGAGGGAGAGGCGGGGTGAGAGAGAGAGAGACAGCTCAGCCCTGTGTGTGTGTGTGTGTGTGTGTGTGTGTGTGTGTGTGTGTGTGTGTGTGTGTGCGCGCGCACATGTCAGTCAGTAGGGGCCCAATAAGTACAGGAAACAGGGAGTAAGGTTCAGAGAACGGCCACATCCTGAGCGGCCCACTTCCTCAGCATCAGCCGTACACCTGATGAGTGAGGACAACACAGCACACCCCCACCCCCCACCCCCCCACACACACTTATTTCCTTCTCTCCATTTCCTCCCTTTATCATGTCACTGCTGGAGCACAGCACTTCCTTTCGCCCATATGCCTGAGCAATGTCTCCCGCTGCCTCCCACCAACCAGCCGACCGTGCAGACATGCCGGTCCTCGGTTGGCCATGAATCAGATCTCAAACGTCTCAATACATTCGTCCCTCCACATTTACCCGAGCAAGCGCAATTGTACTGTGGAGGAATGTGAAAACCTGAGGGTTAGCACTACTGAGAAAAGATCTGGGACGGAAATGAAACCGACAAGTTGCCTCTGCTTTGCGCAACTCCGCAGAGATTATGCAGAAAATCACTTCTGAGCTGAGAAACGCAGATTATCACCAATACAAACTACAGAAGTGTGCTTCTCGACTCACAATCAAACTTTGGCAGAAAGAGGAAACGGCTAAACTCCAAACCAGATGCTTCCTCCTAACAACAAACACTTGTGCGGAAAGTTCACAAGCACGGATTTGACAGTTCTGGTGACCAGAAGCTCCAAGGTCCAGGCCCGGTTTATCAGATATGAGGCTCAACTAAAGCACCCTGACTGATCTTCCTGAGGCGCTAACGCGGGTCATGTTTGAGCCCGGATCCCAGACTTGTCCTTGCTCTGGTTCCTCTGAGACCAGCGATCATTTTTTACCTAAACAAGTCCATCCTTTCACACTGAAGTGATCAGACTTGCACAGCATTCTTGGTCTGTCTGAACTGTTCTGGCTCTGAGAACCCGTTCCGCCTACGCCGAACCCCTCTCGAACCTGTTAAGGAAGCATATCGGTCCCAGGTGGCTTCCATCAGCGGTCCGGAATGCGAGCTGCGTCGAGAGGGATACGGGAGCAGCGCGTAGGAAACACGGCGCTTAACCTTTGGACCGTGGAAAGGAAACCTCAATTTCCTATTTGCTCCAAGAAGACCGCGTAGTCGGCTTTTCTCGGTCGTCCCTCAAGGCCGGGTCTTTTCAGGTTGAGCAAATAAAGCTGCCCTTTCTCAAGAGCTGCCTAAAGTCTAATCAACTCCAGGATGGAACTCAGACCAGGATCCGATCGCATTCCCAGGAGGTACACCAAGAAACCTCCGATATTCCATATGTAGCGATTCTCCATCCTGGTGTGAAGAAGCGTCATATTTCATAATAACAGTATGTCCAAGAGCAACTACTTATCAGGTCGTTCATCATGCACCATGTAAACAGGAGTGTAACAGGACCTGGGGTTGAGGAGGTGGATGGGGAAAGGTGTTTCAGGTTACCGCAGAATCAGCGGGAGTGAACACTGTGTGTTGGGTCTCTGAGGCAGTCAGCTGTAGAGTTATTCCAGACATGAGGGCAGACCAAGGGCTACCATTCCACGACTCCATTCTCATAAATGCCCCCTGATGCATCTCCGACCAAGAGCGGTTTGTCTAATGTCAGGTCTCATTTCTACGCACAGGAAATGTCACAGAGTAATCTGGCTTCAGTACGGGTCTTGTTTACAGCCACGGTGGTTAAGGAAAGCAAATTAAGTTCGTCCTGTGAATTCAACGACCCAGACAAATGGTACGCGGCTCTGGGTGACCCAATTAAAACAAGGACAGAAGGTCACGGAGGCTGCATGACTGATATCAAGAGACACCCAGGACAGATACTGAAAGAATGCATTTATCAAGATGAACAATGGGCATTTCTGAGATAACGCAGACAGGCATATGTAAACTACTCTTGCTGTTTATCTACGGTTACATCATCTTATTACCAACGCCAGAGATGCGCTCATAGTTGTACTAATACTGAACAAAATGGATCTAGGGAGCATAATCTCCTCCCAAGGTGATGGTAAAGTGGTTATAGAGTCAGTGCTAATTCTTTACAGGTATTGATGTAATTATTACCCAAATAAATTATCTTTTTTTTTTAAATTATATCTATTAGGGATGGGAATCACCAGGACCACCGGATATGATATTATCACGATACCTAGGTACCGATTCAATCTGTATTGAGTTCCTGTTAAGTATCACGATTTTATAAATATCGTGATTGGTTATTAATGTTTTTTTAATTTTTTTTTTTAGATTTTGATACAATTCTAAACAAAATCGTTAGCAACATTTTGTGTCTGTGTGGCAATACATGAATTGCCACACAAAATATATCGTTTTATTATCTACGGTAGCAGGTAGCTAAAATAAATGTTGCATAAAACACCACCAAGAAAATCGTTCAGCATTTTATTTAAGACGCGCTAAGATAATAGCATGAAAAAATCTTAGTTGTGATCTGTGGTCTTTAATGTTTTCTAAAAAACATCTAACCAGGGTTTTAAAGGACAGGACATGTGTCTGGAACAGTTCTGCGATGTTATCATGGTTTTTTTGTTCAACAGGATATCAATTAATGTTAATATACATACATCGCCAAGTCCAAGTGTAAAAAAAGATCGAACACTATCCAATCAGCAGGCAAGAATCTCTGTTCCTATAGTGCACCAAGATCACATTCTACTCAGCAGAAACGAACAGCGTGAAGTAAACTTAGACCCAAAGCTGAAACCAGAACGCAGACGAACACCTGGATCCCCTTTCAAACGCAGCATCCTGTTCCTTTTAGGCTGCTCACCCGCTCGTATCGTTCTTCATAGACTTGGCATCTCATTTTCTAACTGGCAGCGTTCCTTGTTGGCTGAAACCAAGCCAGGCTGACTGTCTATACCCGTCCTGACTGGAGACTCGAGAGAGAAAGCAGGATTCCCGTTCGGACAGCTGATCTGTTTACTGTTTCGAGGTCGTAACGACTGGCTGATGTGTGTGTGTGGTCATGCTGGTTTCCTAGTTTTTTTGAGGTGAAAGACTTATAATTTTATATCAAATTATAAAAGATAAAATGATCACCCTTGAGGTCTTGAACACAAAAGCTACCTCGCTCTACAACAGGTGTAACAAAGCAACATTCATTCATTACAGCCAGGAGAGCAGGGAAATAAATGACAATGGGAAATCGATATGCCCTCAGGGCAACAGCTGGGGCAGAGAGAGACGGAGCTTGGCTGCGAGCCCTGTAAACACTAAACCCACAAGCAAGGCCGCAAGCCATCAACAACCGTCCATCCGATCTTCAAAACCCATCCAGGATGGCGGTTCACAATTTCTTCAACAGTCTAACAATGCAAAACTAAATTTCTCGTTTCCTGGTCCGAACTCCTCGTTTAAATAATGCACTTACTTGTTGGAGTCTGATCTCGGATACCTGATAAGCTGTACGCCGTGCCACTGAATAATTCAGTTCCCTTCAGGGATCTAAACCTCGCTGACAAACTCTTCCCTGGCGGGTGTATTATTTTAATTTCTTTTACTGTTACGTCTAAGCTACCATGTGTAGCAAGTCGTATACAAGTTGAAAGCACTCAATAACACTCAATACGACACATCGATCGCTCCGTCAAGGGCTGGACCTGTGTCAGCTGTCTGTCAGGTGAGGTAATCCCCCAAGCTAATAGATGAAGGTTTTCGCACGAGTCAGCAGAACTCCAGCGGCTTCCAAGACCGACGTGTGCAGAATAAAAAGAAGAAGAAGAAGAAGAAGAAGAAAGACATGCTTTATTTTATCCTCGTGAGCAAATCCAGATGCTTGAAAATGATCTAATCATGACACTAAGTGATGGCAATGCAGTGTTCACTCACTTCAAAAACATCTGCGGTAGAAATGAAACTCGTTCAAGTTCGGCACTGTGTCAGTAAATAGACTCAGGAAGAACAGGAGGAGCTCGGGACTCGGCCATGCTTTCACGCCGAGCAATAAGCTTTCTATCATCAGCACCTGACTCTCGTCATGACTCTCTCTCTCGCAAAACAACAAAAGAGTCGTTTCGCTAGTCACGTAATGGACTGTATATAATTAGCAACAAATGCAACTGTACAGTAATATTTACTCTACTTACGAATGAAACCTGACGTACTGTCAGATCCCAAGACCTGTCGAAAGGTGAGCACACGTGTAAACTTTAACACTAATCACATTCAGCTCGCAGAAAATCGGTTCATTCTCCTCGGAATCAAAATAATCAGGAAATGAAATCAACATGATCTGATTAAAGCGGGCTGGAGTTTCGATGTTCACAGCTGGAAATAGGGACAACAAGCGAGGCGAAAGTAATCAGACACGGCAACTTTCTTCTTAAGCCGAGCACGCGCTACGCGATTTCCCAGTTGCCGAATAATTTTCAGGATCAGGGCCAAGCCGCTACGGCCTCCTGCGGATGTAGAAGCTGTGATTCGATTACATTTTTGGCCAGATTTAAATAGTCTGTTTTAGCTGCTCTCTCTCTAACCAGTTTCGAAAGTGTAAAAAAAAAAAAATAAAAATAAAAAAAAACACCAAAAGCTACCGTTTAATAAATAAAAAATACCGTTTAATTACTTTTGCATTGTTTATGAGCGCCACCTAGTGGACCGGAGAATGGAGCAAACGTTTTACAGAAAAATAATAAAGTTGATTGTATAAGACATAATATTTAAACAAACAATACAAATTATACAGCAAATTTTAATACAATAAAAGTTTAATGAACTAAAGTTTTTTTTATTCATTAATTAGCATAGGAGAACAAGTTTAAACGTAAACACTCGTATAAAGCAGTGCAATTTAATCTAACTTTTATCATCTTGCGATCTCCGGATGATGGGGTGAACTTGTTACCGCTCATGCCAGAATGCTATTTGTGAATGCTAGCATCTCACTGTGTATTTGTGTGTGTGAGAAAAAAACAAAAAAAACCCATAGTAATCATCTGACTCAGTGCTGTCTGCTGCTGTCTCTCTGCCAGGTCTTGTGTAGCTCGAGACTTCAGTACTCAGGCCCAGCTGCGGTATTATCATCAATAGTTCCAGCACTGAGCCTGCAGCGCTGTTAATCCAAGCGGAGTTGTGCGAACGGAAACGCGCGACCAGCCTCAGCTGCTCAGCCCCCGCGGGGCAAGCTTTGATAGGAGCACGACGAGCAGGGGCCGACACCAGCTGTGCTCAGACATTTAATGCTGCAAAAGGAAAAAAAAAATAATAATCATAACCGAGCACTTTTGCAACTGCAGGAAATGAGGGATGAAGGGCAGCCTGCCGCGGCAGCATCCGTCTTATTTAGTTTACTGGCCGTCTCTATTAGCGCTGGCGAGGATTGTTGGCAGGATTTCGGAATACGCTTTGGCGCAAAAACAGCTACGGTAAAACCTTCATCAGCCTACGGATATATCAAGTTTGAGGAACGCCATTGTCGTTGAGCTAGTCTCCCGAAACCGCAAACCTGTAATTCCGTTCCCCCACACAGTAACACTTATCTGGAATAATCCTTGCTGACATGCATTGAGGACATTCAGTGGATAATTTGTCGCTGGACGAATGCAGGGATTAAGAACCTGCAGCTGTGTTTAAAATGGGTTTGAATGACACAAAGTGTGTGTGTGTGAGACGAATTCAAGGCCTCGCATTGTAGAATGTGTGAACAACATGGAAGAAAAGACATTGTTTAGATCACTTCATCTGAAGCTCTTCAGCCTCACAGAATTCTTCGGTGTAACGTTATGTGTAGTGTGTGTGTGTGTGTGTGTATGTGTGGACTGAGTGAAGGATGATGTTTTCCCTCGTACCAGGCGGCGAGAGGAGCGGCGAAAGGAATGCGGCGAGCGTGGTCTGTCTGACGAAACCCAAGCGGAGAGCTGCCTTGGCTGCTTTGGCACATGCGGAGGCAGGGAGCTGGAGGAAAGCTGCGGAAAACAAAGTGGGAGGACAGCTGGAGCAGACCCATGTCTTCATATGGACGAGAGTAAGGAACGGTCTGGACGGTGTGCCAAAAGACAGGCTCTTGCGGAATCTCGGCGAGGGCGTAGGGGGAAGCGATGGCGGGAGCTTTTAATAATGGGGAAATAATTTCCACACACGACCTCGCCTTGTCTTTCTCTCTCTCGAGGCTGAGGACTGATGGGGTGGGACCGTGCGTCAACTCTCTAGTTTCGCAGCATTGTGACTTAGGATTAACTACACAAAACAACCAGAGAATAACACCACCCGGACTCTAGTAGCGCTGCACTTCTCTCTTCCCTTATAAAATCCCATATTTATAAAAGATCATCTTTCCTCTCCAAAGGCAGAAAGATCAAACACTTCCTGAGGACCAGAGGTCAGAACAGGCCAAAGCCTTTCCACCTGGGGAGAAGATCCCAGATTGTAATACCCTAGATACAAACAAAAAGAAAAAACCAAGACCGAATTCCTTCCTTGAAAAAGACTTGTAGCTTTGAGGGGGAAAAGAATTAGTGTGTGTGAGGCGATGGGTCGGGTCAGACAGGACCAGGTAGGCTTTGAAAGTGCAATCTGAAAGAAGCATCATGATCCCCATGACTAAAGCCAGGCCTGGAGAATTTACGGCTCAGGCAGAGCGCTCGTCCATCCATCTACATTCCTGACCGCAAGCACGGATGAGTTACTGCTGCAGAGTAGAAGTGGCAGAAAACTAGGTGTAAGGGAACTATGGGAGCAGATCCAACAAAGGGAACAGGGCTTCTGATATTCATTCCTGGGATGTAGTTACAGGAAACGTTTCATTTCCTGCTCCACAGATGGTTGTTTTCTGTGAAGACGTGAACTATTTGGCTGCAGTAGTCACAAACAAGCTGACTCCTGGCATTTTTATAAATCTCAGACACTACTAGCGAATACAGCTGTGAACCTTGGGTAGACTGCAACTCCATTTTTCATTTAATTCGATACAATAGCGCTAAATTGTCTGATTCGTCTCAAGCAGCCAGATTTCTTCTAAGGCCTTGTTCACACGGGCGTTAAAATCGAGCGTTTTTCTGGCGTTCGTAGCGTCCGGTGAGCGCGGATGAAGCG
>JAOVVA010000035.1:10741912-10759588 GCA_028565275.1 Leiocassis micropogon | reverse complement strand
ATCATGGAGTTAGAAAGTGACCCCAAACTTTTGAACGGTAGTGTAAATATTTTTGTTATTGTAAAGTGACCTTGAGTTTCTAGAAAGGCGCTGTATAAAATAAACTTATTATTATTATTATTATTAAGTACTGCGATATGAATTTTCCCATAAGAAATAATGTTAATGCAGATACTCCGTTTCAGCCACCCAAAAAATATTACCAATATTCCAAAAAAACTTCACATAGCTTTGAACACATGGCAAAGGCAATGCTGATATTGTGATATGACTCATCTGAAGACCAATGACACAAATCAATTTTCGGTAGGTTTGGATGCCAAAAATGCCTGGTATGCCGATGCAAATTCCCTCCAAAATGTAATTCTTAAGAGGAATTTTCATAAGGGAGGGCATTTGAATGCCGAGGTTCCACTGTACTTCGATTCACGGACGTAACTGTTGCCATACTGTTTCAGTATAAGAGGAATGTAACACTTCAGGGCATGTGGTTACAGGACAATAATCATCTCAGAGTGATAGCAGTAACTTCTCTTTGCATCATTTGCTTATTTAGGATTTTAGTAAATCAGGCCGGGAGTCTTTATCTTAATGAGGAAGCGGAATTCCAAGGGCATAACCATGTTTTTCTCATGTAGATACCACATGCCTTTCATGTCACTGATGTGTTTAAGCCTCAAAAGCAGCAAAGATGTCATTCGGTTATTCCTGTTTTTGTGAACATGATTGCGGCACTGTTGGAGTCTATAAATATAACCAGCCCGTGTGCAGAGAGCCTGAGAAATACTGTACACCACTGTACAAAAAAAAACAAAAAAAAAAAACATTTCTGACGCGGCCAGCAGACAGAAAATTCATAAATGCAGTCTTTAAATAAAATGATTGAATCCCACACTTCCAAATAAAAATTGTGCAAAAACTACTAATCAATTAAATGCTTTGCTGTAGCAATTTAACTTATCTGTAAAATGAATCCATATTTGATATATATCCATATAACATATAAAATCTTATATTAATGATATATTAAGTATTTATTTCATGTTAACTTATATGTGTCTTCAAATCTGTTTAAACAGTGATTCATTTTTATCAGTGTACAGGGATGTTTAGACTTTAGTTTGGTTCATTGCTGTTTATTCAATAAAAAGGTGAAGAAATCTTAAATGCAGTCATATTTATTTAGGATTTCCTATTATAAGATTATAATAAATGCAATGGATTAGCAATCTTTCCAGGATGTACCCTGCCTAGTGCCCCAAGTCCCCTGGGCGGACCCCGTACAGGATAAACGGTGAAGTAAATGAGTGAGTAATATATAATTATTAAACCTATTCTAGAGATGTACTACATTCAAGCTTAAAACTGTTTATAAAATATATTACATATAATATTTGATATAAAATAGTTTTGAGTATTTTTACAAAGAAACAAACCAAATAATTGCAAACCCCAATGCATGGCTTCTAATTACCAGAAAGTAACACTAGAAATAGGTTTAATAATTTTATATATGGTTTACTTTAACCTTTTGACATGAAATAATGAGTTCATTTTTATAAATTGTCCCAAACCACCAATTTTTTATTATGCACCCTAGGAAATTGGATCTGATTTAGGATTAAGGCGACGCGGTGGTGTAGTGGTACGCCCTGTCGTCTTGCACCTCCAGGGCCGGGTTCGATTCCCACCTTCGGGTCTGTATGCATGTTCTCCCCGTGCTTGGTGGGTTTCCTCCACAGTCCAAAGACATGCAGATTACACTAGTAATACAACATTCACTTGACCACGTTCAAGATAATCTCATGTGCTAAACTGGTTTATTTTGCAATGTGCTCTTAAGATAAAAAAAAAAAAAAAATTATTATTACACAAGCCTGAAACTTTTGCGCAGTACTCTACATACATTTCTAGATGAAAGAGTAAATGTAGGGCAGAAAGGGAAATTGCACAAGTATCTTACATCCTGAGGATCAGGTTAAAGCCAGCTTATACTTCTAGCAAACTGGACGGAAGAATACGGTTGAGAAATGATTCACTGTGGTAATTTTAGTCTGCCTTTACAATACGTATCAAGAGTTCCTTTCTATAAGAAACGTCAGTCATGAGTGTTAACTACGGTGGCCGAGAAGTGCAAAACAAAATAACAAAATGAAAACAAAACAACAAAACTGAAAACAAAATAACAAATTCAAAAACAAACTAACAAAACCGAATACAATATAACAAATGAGAAAACACAACGACAATTCACTCAAACCGGAAAAGGTAGGTATAGTTCGCAAATTAATTTCTTATCACTGATTGGATGAGACATCTGTCACTCAAGACATACAAGAAGTACTATCAAGTGAAGTCAGAATAATTTTTTAAAGCACATTTAACACAACTTAGTTGACCAAAGTGCAGGATAATCCTAAAATACTGAAATGAATCCTTAAATGAAAATACATCTAAATGTCCGTGTGGCTGCAGCACTTCCTGTCTATTTTGAGTGACAGATGTCTTGTCCATCAGCGGTAAGAATCAACAGGCCCATGTGTGGTTTGCGAATTAAATTCTTATTGCTGATCTTTAGTGGCAGATGTCTCGTCCAATCAGCGGTAAGAATGTCATTCGCAAACCACACCCACTTTTTTTTGGCTTGTTGATTCTTACCGCTGATTGGACGAGACATCTGTCACTTAAAATATAGTCCGTATATATGAAGTGCTGCAGCCACACGGACATTTAGATGTATTTTCATTTAAGGATTCATTTCAGTATTTTAGGATTATACAGCACTTTGGTCAACCAAGTTGTGTTAAATGTGCTTTAAAAAATTATTCTGACTTCACTTGATAGTACTTCTTGTATGTCTTGAGTGACAGATGTCTCATCCAATCAGTGATAAGAATTTCATTTGCGAACTATACAGTACCTACCTTTTCCGGTTTGACTGAATTGTCGTTGTGTTTTCTGATTTGTTATTTTGTATTCGGTTTTGTTATTTTGTTTTCGGTTTTGTTATTTTGTTTTCGGTTTTGTTATTTTGTTTTTTAATTTTGTTATTTTGTTTTTAAATTTGTTATTTTGTTTTCGGTTTTGGTATTTTGTTTTGCACTTCTCGGCCACCGTAGTTAACCCCCTTTGGGAACAATGACAATTTTCATGTTCATGTACTTTAACTCGTAAGATAATATGAGTTTGCCTGGTCTCTAGATTGTCCTGAAATTCTCAGTGTCTCTGCTTTTCATCCTGTTATCATCGACTTCCTATAAGTCTAAAGAAGGTACAAAAACGTTGTTGTTTTTTTTGCCAGTGAATCTGAATATGTCATAAATAATGTGATTATTACTGCTGAGTGGATCAACAAGCTGTGAGGACGTTACAGTATAAGGCGACAAGGTACAAGGTGTGTGTACAATTTATATAAAGGGGTGAAACAACTGGACGACTTGGACTTATGCATCTAGCAATCTAAAATTTAACAGCTTCTACAGCCATTTAGTCTGAAAAATTTGAGGGTGCACGTGCTCACCACAATGGACATGATGCTTCTGCTGTGAACCTTATCTGGAGTAATTTATTGTTAAACTAACAGTATTTTCTTTTCAGTGATCTAAAAAAAAAACTAACAAAAAAAAAAAAACCTTTTTAAAACAATTTTAAAATTAATATGTGATGTATGGTTTAAAAGTTTAATGACCAGATTTTACACAATTCAGGTTATTACTTATGGGCCGTCTAAAATTGGGGGTTTGGGTGGTGACGCCCTTTATCGGCTTTAGAGCAAAAAAAAGTCTTTGCATGACCCTGCTTCTAGTTATTACAGTTGCCTTGCACCATCAGGGTCTGGGTTCGATTCCCGCCTCAGGGTCTGTGTGCATGAAGTTTGCATGTTCTCCCTGTGCTTGGTTCCGGTTTCCTCTCACAGTCCAAACACATGCAGATTACGCTAATTAGCATTCCCAAATCGCCTGTAGTGTGAAAATGAGCATGTGAGTGTGTGTGTGTGTGTGTGTGTGTGCCCTGTGATGGTCCAGGGTGTCTCCTAAGTCTCTAAGTCCTAAGCTTGCCCTAAGTCTCCTGGGATTAGCTCCGCACCCTGTATACAGGATAAAGCGGTATAGACGATGAGAGAGTGACAGAGTGAGAGAGTGATATGATTTGCTGTTTTTTTTAAATTATTATTATTGATTAATATCTTAACTTTCTACTTAAATTCTGTAATAAATAAGTAACACAAGTGAAGCCTGCTATAAAAAAAAAACACAAAAAGAAGGGAAAAAACCCCATATTTAGAGTATTTCGTCGTTTATCCAAAGTGTGCACACAGTTTTGGCCTCAACTGCACATTAAGCTCTCCATGCAAATGTGCTGATTTAATCTTTACACAAATTAGATCACACTTCCTGCTTCAGACTCAGACACATATCTGACTGTTTGGATTTCTAATCCATAAACAAAATTAAAACTGACTCACAACCAGCGAGCTGAATGACTCAGCTCCTTTTTGACTGTGTAACAGAGTGCTAGCAGGTATATGTGTGTGTGTGTGTGTGTGTGTGCGTGTGTGTGTGTGCGTGTGTGTGTGTGTGTGTGAGATGTTTGACCCTGCTCACCAGGTTTTGAGTGTCAGGATGAGGAGTGGATCTGCCGGAGCTCTGAGGTCTGACCTGAACGACGCGGCGACTCATCAGCACGCGGTTCTCTCTGGTCAGGGCGTCGACCCGACTCTGCAGCTCACTGTGAGCCTGCCACCACTCACACTCCCGTCTCTTCAGCTGCTCTTTCAGAAACTGGATTTGGTCCCTGAGATCCTTCATGTGTAGAAAAAGATTATGTACTAGGAACTAAGATTCCTGAAACAACATTTCTATTAACCGATCAATACCTGAGCTGCCATCTTAGGAAGATCCCATAAACGCATCAATAAAGAGTGTACATGTACAGTAACATTGCATCTTATTCATGAACTTAAGCAAAGTTGTTTGTTGAAAATATTGAAATGTGACCATATTTAGCTACATAGTAGCTAGACTACTACATTCTGCTTAGCTAATGAATTATTTGCTACACTCTTATTAGATCAATATAATTATAGTGACGTGCTGGATAATCCTTGATTACGATCGGTAGGATATTCTGTAAACCAAATAACAGGAATATAGGTATGCACTCATAAATATAAACAAAAATTACACAGGTATAAAACTGATAAACGTGCTTTTACAATGATGCGGTATTTATTTAATCGTTTCTGTGTGAGGATACATTTATTTAACATTCACAGAAGGAGGCGACAGTGGCAGTGCTTTGTAACTTGACAGACAGCTTTGTTTTTTAGCTTTTACTTAAAAACTTTAAACAGCTATAGCAGCAGAAACGCTAACTGGCACTAACTTGTACTGATGTTCACAGATGTTTCATGTCGATATAACTGCTTAAAAGCTTGGACGGGTCATTCTCTAAAAGTTTGTTATTGTTCCAGTTGAAATACTACTCAGATCATTCATGCCGCCATCCTTAAAATTCCTTCCGCTATGTCTATAGCTTTAAATGCAAATCCTCGAAGTGCATTTTTTTCTAGCCAATCAGAATACAGGAACTCGAAAATGAAAATGGTAAAAAATAAATAAATAAAAAAAGTAGTGCACAGGCGTCTAGTCAGAGCAGTGGGGTGACCATACAGTACTGAACGCGCGGTGCTACCGAATCTACGCTACACATGTGCAGATCTCCAGCAGCATGAAGCAATAAACAGGTTTGTATCACTAAGCAATAAACAGACCCTGGTTTTTACCTCAGTCCCATTAAGGTGCACTGCGGAATCCTGACATGTGCGGTCTGACGATCTGAAGTTTTGCGGGTTGTCTTTGTCATTATTAGTTAAGCGCGCCATTTCAGATCTGTACAAATCAAAAGTAATCACAAGCAATAAGTAAGGAATTTGATAACAAAGAAAACAAAATTTCGTATAAAAAAAAAAAGTTTCAAATATGGGACTTACACCCCAGGTTGAACTTAGTATTTCAGATATACAGGACGTAAACAACACAACATTCCATCGTCATGGACATCATGGAGATTAAAGCACGCTATAAAGGATAATCATCATCTGCTAACCTGATTCAGTCGCTATGAGAACCTTTTAAACGCTAAAGTTATTGTACATAACCTGATGAAATTCAGCGCTTTATCCTGTTCTGTTTTCATCTTGTCCATCATCAGGTCATTGCTCACTTTCTTTACTGGTTGACTTCCTGAAAAGCAACAAAATTGATTTTAATCCACAATAATTGTAGCTAGTGCTGTTAATTCCTTTAAAGAGCATAACAACTGTACATATGGTGTAAATAAGAAGTTGATGTAAGTTACTTTTCTACTAACACAGCAAACTATCATGCTAACATTTTTAAAACTGATTTAAGATCTTGATTTTATCTGGATATGATTAATATTGCGCAAGGTTTGTGGAAAAACTAGGGTCCTGCTTTTTTCTTCGCAGCCGTACTTTTTCTGTGCTTTGATGTTAAAAAAAATTAAAAATACTACTCCACAATCGATTTTTTAAAAAAGTTTTTTTACATTTTTAATAGAGATTGTCAGAATTGTCTGCTTTTCAGTTTGATTGACCACGACCAATGCTTAGCCTCAGGCCGCTTAGCCTCAGATATATAAATGATTCTGCACCAAGCACAAAAGCTTCCGAGTGGTGCAACAAAAACACATTTTCATGATGTTACATTATTAAAAACTGCATGCATTTTTTAATGGAGGATGACATAACAGAGATACGTACTGCTCAGTAAAGGGTAGCTTTTTCGCTTTCTTTAATTTTAAGTTTAATGTAAAACTCTTGGATTAAATTAGTTTTTTGTGCTAGGCTTGGTTTTTAAGTGAGAATACTGTACTAATATTATAAGAAACAGGCTACATTTAATTACTCATAAAACTTTTGATTAAAAGTTTTCAATTGTCACAAAACAATATCGAATCGAAATATTCATAAAATCGATACTTATACTGTACATATACTGTAATATCGTACATGGAGGTGAGTGGTGATTCCTGTTCCTATTACATAACATTATAAATAAGACATTAACATTTACATAAAATGACAGTTGACACTGAAGACTCCTTCTGTAAATGCTTAATAAAAATTTTACTCACTATTACTTTACAAATGATAGAACGAGCACTTCAATATAAACATGTGTTTGTTACTCTCCTGTCGACTGGTCACCTTGTGACCAATCAAAATTGAGAATGCCACAGCACTGTGTTATAAGTTTAGAAATCATATAGATCCTTACCATTCACTGAGTGCTGGGTTTTCAAGTCTTTCTCCCTGGTCATGTTGTCCATTTTGTTTTTTCCTGCGCATTTAACTTGAGGGAAAATCCTAGCGAGAAGGTCCGAGCTGTTGGCACAGGGAGGTGTAGCCTCACCGCTGGTCTCTTTTAGAGTTCTTGAGGGTTTGTGAGGTTCAGACCAGCCGAGTTGCTGTAGCTCAGAGTCACTTCCATCATCAGATTCAGATGAACTGGAAAGTTGAGCTAAGAAGCAATGCGGGGAATGTGTACAGTCACTTGGACCAGCGTCACTAGGAGCGTCACTGGCGTAGTCCTCATCAGATAGATCCATCTGGCGATCTGAGTTCATTTTTATGAGATTAAAAGCAGACATTGGATTTTTGGGATCTTCCTTAGCACCAGCATTTTCTCCAGAAGTGCTACGGAGAAGAAGCTGCTTTATTTCCTTAGTCAAGCTTAGCGTCTTGGTGTTTGCTTGGCCCAGATCACACACTCGAACAATGCGATCATTTACCTTTTTGAAACCACTTTGTTTTTCAAGAAGATGGATCTTCTGAGCAACATTACTACCAGGAACCATTGTGCGATTGGTACTGCTTGTATTGGTAACTGTGATTGGCTGCTTAGAGTGTCCCTCATTGTTTTGGGAGGAATGTTTACTGTGATCCAAAACTAGAGACTTGCCATCATGTGGAGGAACACTGTTTCTCAGTAGGTTCTCCTGGCCAAATCTCTGGTCAGAGTACTTTGCATTATCTTTTCTCATTAAGGATAGATTCTCCAGAGCTGGGCCATCGTTTTGTCGAGTATGAAGAAGACTGTTTATCTGTACATCGTGACCGTGCTGGGCAAGAGATGGTGTTGATGGTCTCTGAGGTGGTTTGGACTTTGTGCTTTTGGAGGCTGGTTGGATTTTCTGGAAGGTGTCTTTACTTTTACTGATTCTTGATCTTCCATCACCTTTACGCAGGAAATTCCTTTTCTCTGCTATTCTGAGCTGCAGGAAAGGATAATAAAAATAAGGCCATCCACAAGTCTTCCAATACATCATATATTAAAGCTTAAATCCACTCAGAGTATTAATCTTTATAATTAATTGTGTCTAAAATCTATTTTGTAATGAATGTCATTCTTTACATTTTTTTTTCTACCTTCAATTTTTGTTTTTTCCATTTTCCTGTATTACCCACAAGACTGGTCATTGTGGCATCTTTGCTTCATGAGAGCGATGCAGTGGTGCTTTAGACATTCTTTCATACAGATAATCCTCAAATGCTTCAAACTTCACGCTAACACCAATGTCTATACCAGTGTGATCATCATATCATAGATTGTTCACTAGCCAGCTGAGGCTTTGTCGTACCTCATTGTATTCTGGGACTTTGAGCACTGCGTTGGCGCTAACAACTACTCATTAATCTAATGTTGCTTTTGATCTTTTGTTTAAAGAAGCTAGAGTGAAACAAGTTCATTAGCACACGTATGAAATTTAGTTTACATTTATTGGTTTGTCCTATTGCTCTCCATTGAACACAAATATTATTTAATAATATCAATGAAAATTAGTGCTGTCAATTAAAAAATTTAAACTAGTTAATCACAATCATAGTCTGGTTTTAAAATACCCAGATTTACGTGTATTATGGATGCAATGATGGAATAAAAAAATGCAAGACAAACTGTTTAGAGGAAACTGATTGCGCAGGTTTATAATATCGCAAACATTAACATGTTGAATTAAAATCTCTTGAATGGGACCAGCACTGCATGTACTGGCTGGGTAGAATGGGGTGTGGCAACCTACCGACGGCCAGGCTCGAATCTAGATCCTCAGATCCAAAAATTAACAACCCAGAGCCTAAAGTTTTTTACAATGAAACCCGCCGTTCAGCACACCTGGTGATGTTTCCTGGGTCATCTTATTATCCGCGTTAAATGCACCATTATCACACATAGCCAGGTAACCGCGCTACAATTATGGGAAGTCATTAGGGTCAAACTTGGTCATATGATTAATTTGCGTTAAACATAGTAACATGTTAAAATTTCTAGATTAATCACGTGATAACGCATTAATATTGACATCCCTAATATAACCATATTTAATGCGCTATAAGATGGCAATAATTTTCAAGGTCCTTTATTTACTTAATTAAGGACATTTCCCTTTGGAAGTTTTGTTGCTGTAGAATTTTACCTGCTTATCCTTTTTTAGACCCTCCTTATCCAATTCAAGCTGCTCTTCGACAAAATCTTCAAAAGACTTCTCTGTCGCTCTGAGTCCTGGGCGAATAGGCCTGGGTGGCAATAAAATATCATGAATAACATCATAGTTTTAGAGTTCTTGAGGGAAGATGTTATTAATGAGTAGTAATATTAAGCAATGTGAAGACAAGAAATACATCACATTTTATGCTTTTTAAACTGAATTGACTACTTATTTTATTGAACAATTGATATGAATGGAACGTTCACAGATGTACTAAACTTGTTTTCAAACTAAATTTGCACAATAAGCTTGTGCACACACCAGAATACACCTTTTAGGCATTATGCACACAAAACCACACCTATTTACACATGCACATTTGAAGGAGTATGACGCAAAGAAGTGGGAAGTTTGTGTAAAAACTATGTCAGAGTAAAGAAATGGGAAGTGTGGTCAGGTAGATGTGGTCAGTTCTGGGTGTGAACCCAATCCTAGGTTTAAATTTTTGGCTGGTATGTGGTTTTTCCCACATGATTTGACACTTTGTAACTGTTTTTTTTCTTCTTTTTATTCTGTCGCCTAATATTACTTGACAATTTTAAAACCTTGCTGCATGACCTATTCAGGGAAACTATGCACTTAAAATACTGTCAACCAACCAACGAGGCACTGAATTACAGCATCTTCAGTCACTACAAGTCACATACATAATCACATAATCATAATTACTGTATGTATTACTCTGGACTTGAGTCTTGTTGATGTTTTTTTCATACACATTATTTAAGTTCCGGGTTTTTAGGATATGTTTAGTTTGTGTTCACGTTTTTGTTCCGTGTTCACATTTACAGTTCCTTAGTGAACTTTGCATTTGTGTAACACTATTTTGATAATAAAGTGAAATCTGCACTTGCATGCATGTCACCTCTTAATCACTGGCAGATCTATTTTTTTTGTCCTAAATTTAACTACATGCTTTGATTTTTTTCTGTTTTCTGTAATAAACACCTAATTTCATCATGTTTTGTAATCACTCATCACCTAAACAAATCTGTACCAACGACACAAATGGTGTATTACATGTTAATAATCAGCTGATCAACTAAATTCAAGGCAGTGTGTATAAATTTTGGCACCCTCACAATTTTGTCAATTTTGGCTTATAACAATAAAAATAATTGGATTCTTTTCAAAGATACATGATAACGGTAAAGTCTTTTAAGATTACCGATACATAGCAGGTAACATTTGTCTGAACTTTTTTTTAATGTACAGCATTTAATTAAATTCATTTGTTCATCTTCACTGAGTGGCGGTTGATCTGAACAGTATGTTGGTGAATTCAGAGTGTTTATCTGTGTATGAGGATGTGCTGGATGTAAACCGAGAATACACAGTGGATATCACCGGGCAGAATACACACACAGACATCATACACTCATTCACATACCTAGAGGCAATTTACCACTTACTCAAGGTTGGACAGTATGCAACTAGAGCTCAAAAACCTATAGAAATCAGCAATAAACAATATTAAATATAAAACGTTAATAAATATGAATACAAAGAACGGGGGAAGGTGGCCAGAATTAGAGATTAACTAGTTCTTAGCTTCTCCTCAAGTGTACTATATGCGGTATCTGATACTGATACTCACCTTTCCTCTGGATTGGCTGGGACTTTGTTCCTGACTCCAAAAGGACTGACCGTGCATGCTTCCTCCCCCGGCTCACATGATTCCTCCTTTATAGGAGATAAACGTCTCTGCTCTGTCTCAACCCTCTGTAGAGACATGTTGTCTGAAAACAGAACAACAAGAATCACTACTTACAACAGTTTATCCTTAGATCTTATACGCACAGTGTAATGAGCAGAAGTGTCTGCCTTTATTATAACTATCGATAAACAAATGCCCATGTGAATTTTATTTTGTATAAGTTTCCTGAATTACTGTGTCTAGTGCTAATGGAAAAGAGAATGAGAGGGATGATGGGATCAAATGGCAAATCACTTCATCATGCTCCCTTACATGCAGCAAAGCCTTTAGGGCAGTGCATTGCATATTCATTTGCATTTAAAGATGAGCGTAAGGCTGCCATCAAAGCAACCTGGTCTTCAATAACAGATCAGCAGTTCCAGAGGCTGATTTCCGCTAAAGGATCGCTGACCAAGTACAGTATTAAATGCACGAATGAAAAGAATATTTCAGAAGCTGGACATTTCAGGATTGCAAATCCTTTTTTTTTAATGATCTTAGGAAAAAATATACTATTTTGAGATATCGCCTTAAACGCTTGACAAAGCTTAATGTTTAATTAAATTACAAACGTATACAGTATACAAGCACACATACGTGTGTGTCTGATTATAAAATGTATGCACCAAAATTTCTTGCCGTTTTCATGGCTTTCATTTATTTATTTATTTTTTTTTACCTAGAAGTAAAAATTTCATAGACTGTTAGACAGATGGTCGAACAATCCGAAGGTGGACTCTCTTAGGATTGAACAAATCTGACAAACTGAAATTATTCAAGGTTCTATCTGTCTTCTGAGCACTTTTGAAATCTTAAGCTTCAAAGGTTTTGCACTCTATAGAGCAGAACTGTGGCTTTTTATTTTCCAAATAAAAAAAATCCCCAAATGCATATCACTTATTAAAAAATACACCTCACGTTATGTTAACACATTGTCACAGAATTAGAAAGTGTGACTCAATTTTGACAAAAAAAAAGTCAGATAGACCCTTATCATTTCCAAAGAAATTCCCCTTTCTAGCATTAATGAGATTATAGTTCAATTTAAAGAAGTGTGTGAAACATCCATTGGTGTTTGGCCAACTCGACCTGGATCTTCTGAAAGACATTTTAATGCTGTTTATAGATCTGTTGAGAACACGAACACCCCGCTCCGTCTATGCCTAGGCCATATGTTGCTCTCAAAGCTGCTGAAGAAAAGTCGACAAAGTTTTATAAATCTTTAAGAGCTAAACAAATTGCTCAAACATTTAATATATTTGGATGCATACATTTAATCATTAGCTCGAAAAATTGTATCTAGATAAATTCCATTGTGGTCAGGTATGCATTTCCACTCCTTAAAGACCAACAAAGAGAGAGTGAGGAGGAGCTTATTCCTGCAGGCTATTCAAGCCCTCAACCAAAATGCCAACAAGGATTAATTGATCGGACTTGCTCATACAACATCCACACCTTCCCTACATTCCTGTTAACATACCAGTATGATGAATGTACATTTTTTTTAATGTCGAACATTTTTGTTTGCACGTTTCTTCGTTGCATATAAGAAGAAAACATACTAACTTGCACTTTAGGCCATGAACAATCACACTGCTGAGAACAATAATTTTATTGCTTTTATAGTCCTTGTGTATAATCATACTGCTGCTGTCATCTTATAATATTAAACTGTCTTACTGTATTTTTATACTTTGAACTTTTTGTTACAGCGTAATTTAAAGTTCAATTAAAATTTTATTTTGTGTAAAAGCAAGCCCAGATCAGATCAACACTGCCTCCAGAGGCTTGTACAGTGGACACTATGCATGATCGCTTCATGTGTTCCCTCCTTACACTGACACGCCCATCGCTCAGATTGACCCTATTCCAGTGCGATGGGTGCATGAGAAGGAAAGCGCATGAAGGGATGCACCTATTGCTCTGGAATACGCTCAGTCTGGACTCATCAGACCACATGACCTTTCACATTATGTGCGTGTATGAAAATGCTCTTACTTTCATTATTTTTTTTTTTCCACAAAGTTGATGGTTCATCACTATCCTCCCGGGTTTAGATAATGTGTTAAAGGGTTCGTAACCCAGTTCCAGTAACTTCAAATCTCCTTAGTTCTTTTTTTTTTTCTTCATGCAGTCAATACAGTATGCTGAAATGGTGACTTTTTTTGGCCAGGCAGTACTTACAGTACGTTGGCAATAATAAAAAATTACAGTATTTTGGCCATTTTTAGCAGTTTGCTGTTCTTAGTTGAGTCTATGGTATATATATTCATGCATGCTGTTTTTACACTATATTAATTTAACATTTAACTATTTTTACTTCTTTCCAAAAATTCAACTTTTTAATAATAAAAAAAAAAAACACATGCAATATTTGTACATGAATCATTTCATTAAAAAAAAAAAAAAAACTAAACAGGCTCAGGCTTGTTTGGATGTCCTTAGGTTTCCAAGAAATGTACTCAGTTTTGTGTTACGTCACAGTGAAATCACATTGCTGTAAATAGTAAAATACCAACTGTGTCACTGTAAATTCATATTCATGCATTTCTGTTGTAAATATACTCAGATTACAACACAACATCGACTAAATCAGTGTCTGATGTGCGTGAGAAATGAGGCATTTATGGTGTGCAAGAGACTTTATGTTCTTATGCGATCGGTATTACGCAACCATAAGCACATCATCAGCAGACGTTACTCTGCTCAGGAAAACCCCAGAAAACCGGCTGAATGAAGATCAGGAAGGAATCAAAACTGACACAGATGACCAATCTTGGATGCTGGCTTTCAGCCCAATGTGCTGATGACTTTTTTTCCCCCCCTCACTGTTTTTCTCCTGCTGAGTGGCTGCATAACTCTTGAGCCTGTCGTGACGTGCCTCCTCAGGCATGGGAAGTGCACTGGCAACAAGTCTGAGCAGTTTTAAGCGTCAGTGCGGAGTCACAGGAGCACACTAACACTGGAGTACAGCTCGCGAAAGACCAAGCAATATGCTTCAGCATTTTAGAAGCATGCAAGAAGACTTTTTTGCTTCCTAGCTTTTTTTTTTTGTGTGTGTGTGTCTGCTGAATACTTCAGGACATCTGAAGATTCATTAAGCTAAGGATTCTACTACTGATACTAATACCAATGGAAAGCCATGCAAGTGACAACTGTACAGCTGGAAGTATGGATCTGTACAAGTTCTACTTCTCGGTGATGATCGGGGAATTTATCCTGGCTCTTCCTCTGAACCTCACTGTGATCTACCTCTTCATCTTTAAACTCAAATTCTGGAAATCAAAAAGCAACAACATTTTTCTGTTCAATCTGGTGCTGGCGGATATCCTGCTGCTGATTTGCTTGCCGGTCCGGGCGTACTACTTTCAGCGCGGAGAGAGACGGAGTAACAACAACACCATCTGCAAGTCGGTCCTCTTTTTGCTGTTTTTGAACCGGGGAGCCAGCATCGCCTTCCTGACTATCATTTCCATCGACCGTTACTTGAGTGTGGTCCATCCTAGCCTTAGGAACCCGTTCAAGATTCGGAAACGGTCCTTCTTCATCTCTGCTATGGTCTGGGTTTTGCTTTTGCCTCTGACCATCCCGTCCATGCTGTCCACCTTTGAGTGCTGCAACGACAACGAAACAGAAGAGGACACCACTAGTTTTTTTCGAGAGAACACCGCCACTGTTGTCTTCAGAGAGCTTGTGTTTTTTACATCGGTTCTCCTCCCGTTTATCATCCTGGTCTACTGCACCATAAAGATCACCAAAAGGCTGAAGGAGAAGACAGTCGGCGACAGGACCAAGCTGAAGAGAGCGGTGTTCCTGGTCATTCTGGTCGTCTTGGTGTTTTCTTTCTGCTTTTGGCCGTCTGCCATTTCAAGGCTGGTGCTGCTAATAGTCAGAGAACAGAATCTACCGAATGCAGAAGAAATCGCGGTTCAGGTCTACGACGGCCTCATGTGCCTCTCGTATCTGGATTGTCTGCTGGACCCGATTGTCTACTGTCTGAGCAGTACCAAGTTCAAGCGTTTATATATAGCCACTTATCTGCCTTTTTTGCTAAAAGGACAACATGCAGAACATCACTGAAACATTATCATGTGTGCAAACACACAAAACAAACCAAAAACTAAACGTTGAACATCCACCATAATGTTCAAGAGTCTTGTTGAAACTGTGATGGTTTTAATCAGTTTTTTCATTTGAGTAAAAAACAAAAAATGTGCTATTTGTCAGTTTAATTGTACTGTTGTACTGATTCTTTTTTTTTGCCTTATTTTATTTATACACTGACACACACCAGATCATCTATCATGTGCAGTACAGCTTCACAATTTTACATTTTATTCTCATTAAACATACTGTTTTTTTAAAAGACAAAACAAAAAGGTGTTTCTTGTTTTTTTTAAGACTATAAATTTCTGGTTTTGAAATGTGATGGGTTCACACAGCATAGCTTTAACATACAGTTGCATTTAAACATGCATTCAGAGTTGAGTTACATGCATGTACTGTAGCAAGGTGTTAATGAAATGCTGAACGTTGCAATTCAGACTCAGGACTAACTGCTAAAAAAGAAAAGAAAAAGCTTTTCGAACATGAAGGTGTGTCTCAGAGACCTGTCATTTCAGGGAGTTTTTCCTCGCCTCCATTTTCTGTCCCTCTTTTTCTTTACTTTTTGCTTGTGTTTAAAGGTTGCTAGTCAAGATGGTTTTGAAAAAACACCATCTTGACCTCTTTTGCACAAGAAAAAGCTGCTAAATTATGCAAGTTTTTAGAACAGAAAAAAAAAATCCTTCATGAGGTGAACCCAGTTCTGAATATGAAAAAAATTCCATACATAAATAACAGCTTGCCCTTTAGACTTACGGTATCTTGTCAACTCTTAATGCAGCCCTTATTTTTTTAAACATAGGAAAATATATATAATTTTTAATATTAATTTATGAATAAAAGCCATACAATATGTTTAAAAGGATACAAGTTAACTCATGCACTGTTTTTGTGTAATAACATTTACCCTGTATCAGTTTTTTTTATACACCATGACCTGAACTGGTGCATAACTACAACATAGTTTTGGTGACAAACTATAGAAAAAAGCAACTATTGCTTTATTAGTGATCATGGGCAATAAATCCGTCATAAGTCCGTGTTGTATCCATCAAGTGACTGATTTAACATGCTCTTGTTTGTTTAAAACCGTACACACATATTCAGAACTGGATTCAGAGCGGCCAAATCATGCTAGTTTTTAAAAGAGAAATAAAAAATCTTCATCAGGTGAACCCATTTCTGAATATGCAAAACTTTCCATGCATATACAATGCCATAACCTTTATACTTATAGTCAGTTTTCAACACTTTAAACATAGGAAAATATAAATAATTTGCATAAGAATTTGCAGATTAATTTTTTATTGACTTAAGGACTAATATAAGCTAATAAAATCATTAAGACTATCATTTCTATTCCATATTTGAAAGTAGAATTTTAGTTATCATTAATTAGAGACTAAAAACGAAAATTGAACAACAGTCACTTATCACCGCTAATAACGAATATGAATACAATGATTAATTCATTTTTTATTGTTTTTATTGTAAATGAATAAATAATAAGTAATTAAGACTTAGCCTAATTAAGCCTAGTTAATTATCAATAAGAATTAGTAATTACTAAGGTAATTAGTCAATAGATGTTTAAAGTTTTTAGGTCAGATTGAATGTTGATTAATAAATAAGAACTTGAACAATGACTTGAAGCTTAAAGACAAGCATTACTTTTTAACATTTATTACACCGTAAGGTTTGGCACGTATGAGGGCAGAATGCAAGATTGTAAAATATCCGCTTTAGTTATAACGGCATTTTAGTGGATTCTACTTTTCCAAAAGTGATGAAGCTTGTCATTTTAAACCTTTTAATCAAGAGTTTCTCTGCATCCATGAGACAAGGCTGAAATGAGGAATATTGAGACTGGATGTAGAAATGTTCAGTGTCAGTAAGTTGAGTGTTAGTAGGTTTCAGTGGTGACGCTCCGAGCCTACCAGTGCACTGCGTTATCTGAGGACCACAAGCTGGGACTTCCTGCTCCACTCCAGATCTGATAATCACAGTGTTGGAAACACACTTCCTGCAATCCACCACATCATCTGCGTGAGACACTGGATCTGTTTGAGGACGCTGTGCGAGTGAATATGCCTGGTACTGGGTTAAGAAAGCTGGGGGCAGAATTAAACCTGGAAGAGAAAAGAGGAACAAAAAAAAAAAAAAAGACCTCAATTTGACTTTAAAAAGCACAGTGATAATGCTGTGTGTGTTTACAATTTTTTTCATGCTAATCTGTCACCTGATTCCCTTATAAACATAATGACAGGAAATGGTTTGTGAAATAACTGACATCAAATCATTATATA
>JAOVVA010000035.1:10711853-10729757 GCA_028565275.1 Leiocassis micropogon | reverse complement strand
GTGGTTGTGGGGTTTGAACCTGGGATCTTCTGAACCGTAGTCCAATGCCTTAACCACTGAGCTACCCCTGGCCCCATTCTTTTTATACAGCCTATGAACTGTAGTACCTGATAAGCTGCAGTGGCTGAGCTGCATTATTGGAAGCTCTATTGCATGGCTTGATGTAAAGTTTAAAACATTGTAAATGAATGAACAAGTCTCTTGGTCTGTTCTTGGATAAACTTACTGACAGCAGGAGAGACACTGTCAAATTTGCAAACACGTTGTCTGTCAGAAAGGTCTCTAATTATTGACAGCAAAAGACGGAGTATTTATATTGTATGTTTGGTGTCTTTCTTCAAAGAGCATAAACCCTTTTAACATGTTCTGGTGAAATTGTGAAAAACGAGTAGAAGTTGTATAGATGTCTGTATGGAGACGAAGCAAGAAGTATTAACTCAAGGGACGGGGAGCGAGAGAGAGAGAGAGAGCATGGGAGAGTTAGACACGTTAATATCAAATCCAAGAGTAGACAGGAAGGTCATAGCATGGACGATTTAACACGTTTATATCAGATCCAAGAGGAAGAGATCCAAATTAACTCATTTTATATTGAAAAAAAAAAAAAAACTCTAACACCTGATAAGGAAGCCCTCTTTGTCACCATTTTAAGCTCTTTGTGTGCTTTACCTTTTATGGAGATTTGTGGGCGTTACTAAATGCAAATCAGTCGTGAAATATAGTGGGGATCTTTTATTCAGTTCGGTCTATGAAAACATTTATACCCAACTTTGTCTAGAAACACATGGGGATCTGTTTATATATGATGATTTTGATAGGTTGCCTTAACAATGCAAAAGTTTGCACACCCTTACAACAGAGAAATTTCATTTACAGCAGCTAGACATCTAGAAACGTTTCTTCATCATCAGAAATAGTCAAAAGGGACACGTTACAATAATAATAATAATAATAATAATAATAATAATGAAACAAACAAACAAAAAAAGAATATATAAATCTGTTCAACAGTTGGGTTTCAAAGCACCTCCAAACCACTACAGTACATATTCAGCTTAAGGACCGTCTTAGTTCAAACATTTATTGCATTTTACTCATTATAAACAGGACCCTCTAGTGTACAGGATAATATAGTGTGACAATCAGTCCTGGACAGAGGACATGTAGCCCATCCATCACCACAACTCCTGACCAGGTGGTACAGATTCACCATTTACGTTTGTTCCAGCCAAAATGTTCCACTCAGACTGTTGTAGTTTCTTTATTATTCGTCACATCTGGGTGCAGTAGATTCTCCATCTGATGACTATTCTTCATGTCCTCTTTGTTTCTGTGGTAAGAAGAAACTGAATACATCAATAACACTGTGATGTCATGCCAGTGATTATGCTTAAACAACAAGAAAAACCCAAATCGACTGACCTGTGTGGGCATTCAACATCATCGATGGTCTCAGGAAGAGGTACACCTCTGGTCTCAGGAAGCAGCAGCACTAAACCACCTGCTATCACGGCCAGGATTCCTGATGGAGTTATTCACATTTATACACTATGTATTGTTTTTTCTGGACTAACCATCACTTCTGCCATACATTACCACTGACGCTCTGCTAAGCCAAGGTCATTGCACGCATTTAATTCAATTCAACCTTTTAAATTTAATATTTAAACTGTAGTCAGAAAAGCAATCAAGATGGGTAGTTAGAAGGGTAACTTTAAAGGAGATAGAGATTTGACCTAATACTGTGTTTGGCAGAAACCCCAACACTGCTGAAATCTTGATTGCTTTTCTTGCAGTATGGCATGGTGGTGGTAGTATCATATTAAGAGTTACCCTTGGCGTCTTGGTTGCATCATGACACATAGTCCAGATTAAATCTATTTCAGGTTCAGGTTGTAACACTACAAAAAGTGGAAAGATCAATTCATGTGAATACTTTTTTTTTTGCAAGCCCCTGAAAGTTATTAGAGAATGTAAATATCACATTCCCCAATGCAAATACAAACTTTTAAACTGATACCTATTTGTTTTTCCACACTATTAAAAAGATAGTTAGAATTTTTTCAAAGTTCTTCTTTGCACCCTGATTGTAAAGTTGTAAGTATGTTCTGTAAATGTAATGTAAGTAATCTGGGCCAATTTTCACAACACTCTTGCAAAAATGCATTCCAAAGTTTGACTAAGACTCATAAGAAGCTTCTGTAGTCACATTGAGCTAAACTGAGTTGGCATCTTTCAAAGTTATGGTGTATTTAGTATAAATTTAACTCTCTTCTTTTACCAGACGTAGTGAATGGTTAACTCTGAATACACTATAACTTTGAGTCATACTGTACCAACTCAGCTTTACTTGAACCTTTGTATGAGTCTCGGTTGAACTTTGGACTGCATTTTGTGAAATTTGTGAAATTGTTGTGAAATTTGGCCCCAGTTACATACATTGTACCAGTGTTCTGGGTGACATACTTAATTGGTCTGCGTGCAGAGCAGGAACATTTATAACAGACAATATCTATGGTACTTACAGTATGTGCACTTTAATTTTGATTTAGAGCACACTTGTAACAATCTGAACTATCCCTTTAATATCCGACCACACACTATTTAACCCCTTGTGTTATCTGCAGTAATTCCAGAACCCAAACTAAATGTCTTTCATTTTGCCTGAAGAATGAAAAGGAAAGAAAACAATCAGTTAAAGCTGCTATACATAAGTAATTGTAAATTGACCCTGGTGGTTAGAAAGTATAAAACCAATATACAGTGAAACCTCGGATTGCGAGTAACGCGGTTTGCGAGTGTTCCGCAAGACGAGCAAAGATTTTTAATACATTTTGACTTGGAAAACGAACAAGTCTTGGTTTACGAGTACTGAGTATCATGTATCACGCATGCGCTTCTTGTTTTGACGCCACGTGAGGGTCACGTGATCACAACTGAGCCAATGGTTTTTCTCTCTCTTGTGCTGCAGAATTGTGGGTAATCGTCTCCCCTGCTGGGTCTTAGTGCTCATCTCCTACTGGTATAATCAACATCCGTGCATGCGTGTACTGTTTAATATAACTCTGTGACGAGTATATATAATGCTGAAAATTGTAGACCCTAACCCTAACCCTAACCCTCCATGATTTCTAAGTAAGAGAACTTCACAGGGTGATCAAATACTTATTGACCTCACTGTATATGTTTTTTTTTTTTTTTTTTACTTAAATCATACAAAAAGAAAGGAGAAAAGGTAGGGTTTTGCTTTATACACACCAAATATGATAAGCGGTAGTTCCAGCCAGATGACTGCAAGTCTGTAAAGCAGGAATGGTGCTACAATCCCTCCGATATCACATAAAGTGGAGCACATGGAAATACCCAAGTTCCTGCAGGAATGTATGCAGTTACTCTTCAGTTAGAGACTATTATAGCATATTGTGAAACAGCAGAAGGATGCAAATTATTTATTAGATGCATAATTTCATTAGTAAGTCCACCGGGATCACAGCCCAATATTTTGTTTGCACGGATGTCCTGTTAACTAGAATACAAAAGCAAGAACAAATGCAATTGAACTAAAAACTAAAAAACTAATTATGTACATTTATACAGTCTGATGTGCATTTGTGATTTGCGAAGGGATCAAACAGTTTATCCATGGCGATGCCTTAAACTTATGCCGAAAAGTGGCTAATGACTTTCTGAGATGGATTTACATCATAGTGTGATGCTTTTTTACACCATCATTTTTTCATTTGGAGTTTAAGAAGCATATGTTAAACAACATATAAATTGGGAAGGTTTCATTTGTCAAATTCAATGCAGAGGGATATAAAAAAAAAAACAACTAGAATTAAACCAACAGACATTGCTGACACTTTTCTAACTGAGATTGGAAAATGAGTAACCTAGATATATCTTGTGCTTGTCCAAAGCGTCTAGGCTAGTGATTTGTCCATCCCTGCATATCAAGGACAAATTGAACAAGCAGCACAGTGTTTTGTATAATATGTAACATGTAAAACTAACATGCACGGGGTCACACTGGGCCATATGGCACCGTGTGACTTTTACACTTCAAAGCTACTTTACCTAATAAAAGTTGGGTACAGTTCAGTGTTTACGAACACCACCATTTCAAAAGCCATAGTGATTCCCAGTCTCCCGATGCAAGCCACAACTGTTTTAAACCAGAAAAAATCTGTAGAAAGGGAATATATATAAAGGGAGTTAAAAGTGTTGTTAATGTGGTTGGGAGTTTATGCAAATGGTTTACATAAAAGAAAAAAACTTTTGTAAATTTGCATTAAATTTTGTTTTAATATTTCTTCAGTACATATGCAGAACCTGTACATAAAAGGCACTGCTGGAAGTCGATACAAAGTGCTATATGAATGTGTTTGCACAATGATAATAGAGTTCTTGAGTCTTGAATCTTAGTTTAGTTTGGCTATAAAACACACGTTTTTACAAAAATATTAATAAATGAGGCCAAAACAATTACTATAATATAGTCGTTGGCAAGTTCTTTTTAGCCTTAATCATTAATTCATGCAAGCTTTTATTTCCATCAAACATGTGTGACACAGTCAGCTGTGCGTAACTTACTTTCCGGAATGAAAGCCGTTATAAGGCAGGCAGCTCCAGAGATAATATTGGCTGCTGCAAATGGCAGCCGCCGTCCGATACGGTCGATTGTAAAGAGGATGAGGAAGGCAGCCGGGAATTCCACCAAGCCAGAAATGAGGAAGTCAATATAGACATTTCCACCCAGGATCCCCAGACGCATGACCAGGCCCTGATACACCACAGCACTAGTGAACCTGCCAGGCAAACACAACACACAGCTCATACACATAGCTCTGTAATTTGCACTTCACAACTAAGCTGAGGTTTTCAGATGTACCAATTGTAGCTAAGGATGAAGGTGTGCTTTCTCATATTCGGGGTCCGGATCAAGTCCATGAATGAGGCAGCAGCAAGATCAGGGGTGTCGTCCTCCAGTGTCTGTTGAAAAAAACTTTGTAAAGTAGTACTTTTTTAACTTTTTTTTTGTTGTTGTTCACAGAGAAAGTCAGTCTGTATTTTTAATTTTTTTTTTTGCATTTTCATTTTTTTTGTTGCATTTTTCCAGTCCTTGCTGTTAAAGAAATTATGAGCATTTGTGCTAAAAATGCTGCATTTATTTATTTGTGCTGAAATTGTGCTGCAAATGCTGAAATAAGTTCTGTTTGCTGAAAGAAGTAAGTCTATATAAGTCTATAGTAAGTTCTGAAATAAGATTCTGTTCTGTATTGATAAAGATATTGCATACATTTTATATGGCTCAGCCACACCATTATGAACACTGAGAGGTAACACAAACAACAATGTTTACAACTATACCCCACTAAACTGGTGACAGGAGCATGGGAACCTGGGGCTGTTCATTGTATCCGTATTTCTCATGCATTTACACACAGCATCCACAAAAAAGGCAACAGGGTTGCAATCACATTCCCTTATACAAGTGTTCTCAAACAATTTGGAACCATTGAACAAAGATGACAAAGATGCAACACACTATCAAGGTGTTTCATCTATTATTTTAGATGAAATTTGCCTGTTTCTTCATCAACATCCTCATTCAGCTTCATCATCCCACTCATGTGATCGTCATCCATCTGTGTATCAAATCTCAATCTTCAGTCAGCTTAAGAGGGTTTTCCATATGGGTCCTGATGTTTTCATGCTTCTGTACTTTCTCTGACACTTCCATAACTGTCCATATTAGTTCTTTTCCTTAAAGACATTGTCAAGTTACAAGATAAGGTAATGCTATCAGTGTTGATTGTGAAACCTGCTAGCTTGCAACTCCCACAAATTGCAATAGGTTAGATATGATGAAACCATGTTAGTGTGAGTCCTCCCAGAACCCATACAAAAAGCGCTGCAGTGCCTAAAGTTTGGGTAAAGAAACTTCACATGACAGTCTATCAGAACAATCTGGGCAATTTTCACCCAGGCTGAAATAACCCAGAAAGGGACAGGCACAATAATTCCTTGATACTGATTGAACCATGTTTAGAGAAGCAGGCAGGAGTACAGTAAGTGCCTACAACAGTGACAGCGAATGTGATTTAAAAATCACAATTAAAAAAATCCTCTCTTTAGCCTATGGTGGTGCATCACCCGACCTACCTCAGGAACAAACTAACCATGATGGGCATCAATGCCCAAGGCTAGCCTGTCTGGTTTGGTCCCACAGAAAGCCAACGCAGCACAAATTGTAGGAAAAAGTCAATGCTGGCTATAAGAGAAAAGCACCAAAACTCCCAGTGCAACACAGCCCACCACACACAGGGGCCAGCTGATAATGGCCTGATGCAAGCACCATAACAACCCCCCCAGAGGCCCTGCGGAGCCACGCCCCATAAGGGGAATCCGAATTCTAGGTGGTTATAGTGCTAATATTTTGAATGTTATAGCTGATCAGTGTATAATCATTTGACCAAACCTTTTTTTTTTATATAATTGTGAACAAATGCTTCAAATGAATTATTAACTCCACAACACATCTTACAACACACTTCAATGTTTTTGGACAGTGTCTTCTTGTTCTCTTTGGCCATCTTCTTTGTGATTTCCACAGCTTTACTTGAGTGGTTTTGGGAGAGAAGCCATCTTGGGGATTCTGGAATAAACCTGAAGATAAAATCCATAAAATAAAATCATAAAAAAAACTTCATTTCTAACTCAAACATCAACAAACCAGTATGATTCAACAAAACTATTGGCCTCACCAATAGTAAGACAGAAAGAAGAGGTATGGAGCTGTGATGGCAACCTGCAGCCAACGCCAGTTACTGATGAGGTAGGCTACGAGGGGCAGGATGAGGATCCCGGTGCTGAAGAGCATCTGAAAGTACACAGCTACTGGCCTCCTGTACTCCACTCCCACCAGCTCTGTAACTGAGCATAGAACAGAGGAGGCTATTTATAGCCAAGGTTCTATTACAACCATGGACATACAGTACTGTAAACATGGAGGCCTGGGAAACCCCTACTGTACATAGAAAAAAAATTAAGATAATGGTTAATACTGTAGTCTGGCACCTCCAGGGTCAAAGGTCCGATTCCTGTCTGTGTGTGTGTGGTTGTGTGTTCCTGTGGGTGTGGGAGTGTACCCATCAATGGTTTGGCACCCTGTCCAGGAAGGAACAGTGCCCAAAGTATCCATTGTGACGGTGAGCTAAAAGCCAGTGCGCACACATACAACAGACAACTCCATGCTCGAACCTACGGCACATAGGGCATTTGGCAAAATCAGCAGCTTCAGCGTGTGTGGAAAAGGGGCATGGCTCTCTAACTCAGCTGTCGTGCATGGCCTATAAAACGGCCACGGAAGCCCAGACTGATGAGTATGTACTTGCACAACATGCATTTACGCGGGTCACCTATACCTGCAAATCCGGCAAGTTCAGGAAATACTTCACCAAGAAGGAAGCAGTCTGCTGCGCACCCTCACTACCTCTGCCTCTAAAGCGCCTCCTGCTCTGCTCACCTCGCCACGACCACAAGCACTTTACTGAACTACACCAGGTGGACCTATGCCCCTGCCTTGGGTGACCCCATAGAGCTTGTCTGATAGCTTATCTGAGTACACACTGCATTAAGAAGACACTGTTGTTTGTTACTCCTGTAAATAAAAAGGACTGCATATTTATGGAACTTGTTCTGTGTTTCTTCCTGCCTTGTCAAACCACTACACTGGTAGAGAATGCAACAGAAGGACCAGAATCGAGCCTACAATAAATCCCAGAAGAATATCTAGAGGCATCTCTTGGAAATAAGCATTCAACAGTAGGTGCTGCTGGAACAGCTCCCACAAGGCTTGCGGGCACCGGAAGCTTTGCTATCTTGCCTCTATCACCGAGGAGTTAGAGACGTGCCTATGCCAGATCCCCACAGAAGGGCCCAACACTTGCTAACCAAGCTCATGCCACATTATGACATTGAAGCATTCTCGTGCACCTTCGAAAAGACTGCGGAGCAGGAAGGCTGGCACCGACAGGAAAGGAGGAGCATTCTAATTCCGCTGCTCTCTGGTGAGGCATAGAATGCATATTTCTCCCTTTCACGACGAAGATGCTAAAAGTTATGAACTACTCAAAGCGTAAATCCTAGCATGCAGTGGTCTCTCCAGCACACAAGCCATGTTCAAGTTTCATAAGTGGGCTTACAACCACAGACTGCGCAGAGAGCTTAACTGGATCATCTACTGTAACCCAAATCACAATCTGTTGCCTCCAGCCGGAGCACATACAGTAACTTCACTGGAAGTCATCAAGAGAGTTGCCAACATAAATTGCCAAAAAAACACTAAACACTGCTGGGAACAAGCACTGAAACTTGAGGGTGAAGCTAAAGTACCCACACATCGCTGGCCTGCTTGTTACTTTTTAGTGTGCAATGGCCTTCTTTACTACTGCACACTGAGAAGAGGCAAGCTGTGCAACCTCCTTGTGGCCACAGGTCAAGGTAGACCCCTCCAAGGACACTTGGAGGTGAATAACTATTCACTGCTTCCACTGGCCGGGGCTGCATATCGAAGTGAAGAACTTACTGTCAGCTCTGCCCAGAGTGTCAGAAAATTGCATGGCGAAGCCCGCCCCTGCCGATTATCAGCATGTAGTTTACATGGGGATAGACGTTGTTGGGCTTCCCCGAACATCAACAAAAAGACATGAATTCATCTGGGTGATAGTAGACTATGCAACTCGATATCCAGAGGCTGAGCCACTCCAGAAAGCAACGTCCAAGAACATCGCGAGAGAGCTGGTGCATCTATTTTGCCACATAGGACTGCCCAAAGAGATACTCACGGACCAAGGTATGCCATTCATGTCACAGTTAATGTCTGATGTGTGTCGGCTGTTGCAGATCAAGCAGATCTGCACCTGTGTGTACCACTGTATGGCCTCACCGAGCTAAGCCTGGCAGGAACAACCATCACTGTTTCGATTGGAATCCAATATTAACTGTGTGCTTGCAATTCTTGTACAGTATATGGAGAAAGCCCTGTAAGTTCATGGCCCACTGGCAAGGGCCGTTCACTATTCTGGAAAGAGTGGGTTCTGTGAATTACACCCTGCAATAACCAGGTTAATGGAAATTCACTGAGCTATATCCAATAAAGTTTCCAAAAAGGTGGATTGAACTATTGCTATGCCTCCCAGCTCTTGCCCCTCTTTCATCTAATGAGCAGGGCCATGAGCTTGTGCAGCATAGAGAGGAGCTGACTCTCACACAGAATCAAGTGCTGAGTGAGCTTGTAGATCAGTTCAACGATATGTTCTCTACTGAACTGGTGCTCACGCATTTGTTACGTCATGACATCAAAATGCTGCTCAGTGCAATAGTCAGACAGTACCCATACTAAGGCCGTGAAGCCCTCCATCATGCCATAAACGCTGAAGGTGAGAGGATGCTATGCCATGCCATCATAGAGATGTTTACTAGCCCATTGTTCAGCCCTTATAGTGACTGTGCCAAAGCCCAATAGGTTTATCCAGCTCTTTCTAAACCAGAACTTAGAAACCAGATCTTAGAATTCGATGCATACCTGCTGCCCCAGGTAGATGATCTTGTGGACTGGCTGGGGAAGGCCCAGGTTCATCACCACCTTAGACCTCACCAAGGGCTATTGGCAGGTAGCCCTTACAGCTGAGGTTAAGGAGAAGGCCATGTTCAGCACTGACCAGTTCACCGTGCTGCAACCATGGGGACTCTAACTGCACTCAACTATGCCAGGTGGACCAATTCCCCCTGCCCTGGGTGACCCTGTAAAGCCACTGAGACTTCAGATAACTTGTCTGTGTATCTACTGTACTGCATTAAGAAGATGCTGTTGTTTGCAATGCTGTTGTCTGTAAATAAAAAGCACTGCATGTTTGTGAAATCTGGTCTTCGTGTGTATTTGTTTCCTGGCATTTACCCTGTCTAGTTAGCCTCATAAACTAAACAATACATAGTCTTAGCTACTCTCAAATGTATTTAATATGCAACTTGAACCCTGTCTATTATTTGCAATTTTACGGGGTAATAAACAACCCGTCTCTACCATTAACTAAGAAGAAAGCTGGGATGGCAACAATTAACTGAGAGTATACGTCTGAAATAAATGGCAATCGTTTCTTTCCTATTTGAAAACCTTCCTGTATTCCTACCAGAATAAATTATATGTTTTAATGCATACATTTAATGCATTTATATACATAGACCAATCCGCAACACAAAGTTCCACAACCCTAAATATGGAATAAGCCACTTAATAAGTTAACTACAGTGAAACCTCGGATTGCGAGTAACACAGTTTGCAAGTGTTTCGCAAGACGAGCAAAGATTTTTAATACATTTTGACGTACCGAGTATCATGTATCACGCATGCGCTTCTTGTTTTGACGCCGAGCGTCACGTGATCACAACTGAGCCAATGGTTTTTCTCTCTCTTGTGCTGCAGAATTGTGGGTAATTGTCTCCCCTGCTTGGTCTTAGTGTGCGTCTCTTACTGGTATAATCAACATCCATGCACGCGTGTACTGTTTACTATAAGACTGTGACCACGTGTGTGCGCGTAAAACATATTTTATTTTGTGTCTGTATGCGTGTGTGTACAGCACGCGTGAACTGTTCATTATAACACGTGTGCGTGTGCGTGTAAAGCAAAAGCAAGTGTCATTAGAGAGGTTAAAGATCCATTTTCTCTCTCTGCTCAAGGCTCAACCTGCTCTTTGTCTGCTCTATGTGTGCACGCATCATTGGACACCGTGCCACACACACACACACACACTCTTTCTCTCTGATCTACACAGAAACACTGTCGCGATTCTTTTCATAGGTAAAGTGCAGGTTAATTAGTTTCATTTTTACTTTATAGCAGTGATTCCTTTAGTGTGTCGCTCAATCGAGTGATTTCTTGTTTATTTTTCCGATAAAACAGTGTTTCATTGATAAGGCCTGTATGTATAATGCTGTATACCTATTTCTTTTCTGGGGAAAAAAGACTTCCTTATATCAGTATTGAATAAGAGCAGGAAGTTTCTTACTTAGAACAAATGCCACCATCCAGCCAGCCTTAGACCCAAAACCGTACAGTGCTCTAAACACCAGCAGGGAGATATAATTAGGAGAGACTGCCACTAGAATTCCTGAAACAGTGTTCAGTAGACAGGTCACCAGGAAAGTTGATTTTCGACCAAACCTGTAGGAACATAGCATAAGGAAGATGTATCAATGTACTAAGGTTTTACTGGTACTGAAGAACCCATTATGGTAGCTCTCGGTTTGTATTATGCAGATATATCCTCAGACAAACAATATACAATGCCATAAAAAAGTATTTGTCCCCTTCCTGATTCATTTTAATTAATTCTTTTTTTGTTTGTTTAAGATAACCTGGATAAATACAAAATGCAAGGTGTCCAAATCTACCTGGCCCTACGTGAAAAAAATTAATTTCACTTGCAACACCCAGGCATGATTACTGCCAGTATAAAACTGGCAATAAGTCTTTCGTATGGCTGTGGAAGAATTTTGATCCACTCTTTTATGCATCATCGTATATATATGTATATATATTTTACATAGTTTATATAGTTTATACAGTTTATATATAGTTTTAGAATACATATATATGTACATTTCTGTCTGTGCACATCCCTGTTCTGAAGTCTTATCATACGTCTATTTCCTATTTCATGCTTTTGCTGGATTTTGAATCTCACTCATGATTTTGTTCTAATCATAGATTATCACCACAGGATCGCGAACAGAAAGGAGACCTGGAAGAAGTGTGCTGTACCTGTCGGCAAAGTATCCGATGGCAACGCTGCCTACTAAAAAGCCAAGAGAGAGCGAGGCCTGGCACATGTCTAATAACCAAGCGTCATCACACACCATATTGAACTGAAACAAAAGGAAACATGAAATATAATGTTCAGACAGCATTCTAAAAATTCAATAAAGATCATGATTTTTTTTTCCACACAGTACCAAAAAAGCACCCATTTGTAGTTAACACGTGATCCACAAACTGTGAATTAAAGAATAGAATAAAGATTTCATGTCTCCCCCTTATTCACATCTGGAAATTGGTGATTTCTTCCAATAAACTGCTGCTGTAGTCATAACAACACTTTTGTGCTCGTCCCAGGACTCAATCTGCTTGTGCTAGCAATGTTTGTCTTTACTTTGGAATACTTTGTAATTCTTCGTAATCCTTCTTATCCAGTATCAACTAGATACAGTATAAAAGATCACAGGTTTTCTTCTCCACTAAGGATTTTCTTCCTTTAAGACTACTAGGAACGGGAATCACCAGGGACCTCCTTATATAATATATAATCATGATACCTACTGTAGGTACCAATTCAGTATATATTGCAATTCTGTAGGTATCACTATTTTATAAATATCCTGATTCAATAAAATGCTTTTTTTTTTCAGACTTTGTTCTAAAATCTTTTTTTTCCCCTACCATACAGGATGCTGTGAGGTATGAATAGTTTAAAGCATGCTACCACCAGGGTTATAGAAGAAGGGTAACACTTTACTTTAAATGCAAACATATATTTAAGTAGGTTAATAATAAACAAGGTAAAATTGTTGTATATAAACATATAAAAGTAAAAAAAAAAAAAAAGCCCCAGAAGCTTCTCAAAAGCTATGAAAGATGTTAGCAGTAAAACAAAAAGGACAGGCATGCATGTTATTCGAGAGTATCTATGCACCACAGTATAATTTATTAGGATAAGCTTTATCCTGGTGGATCTGTAGACTATCCCAGAAACATGTTGCAGCGGGCCATCCACACTCATAGGGGCATTTGTCTTAATTCAACCACTGAAATATTTATGGCAGATGAGAGGAATCTGGAGAACCTGAGGCAATCTCACAGTGCTGGATGATACCATGGACCTTGGAGCTCCGAAAATTCAAAATAATCTGCTTCTTTATGAAGCCCAGTAAAGGAATTGCTGTGATGTGTGATGTGATGAAACCTATCACACTAAAAATAAATTTTCTATCAATGATGACAATTAAATGACAATTCCAGTCGTACCTCAGTGACGAAGGACTCTCTTCCCTCATAATCGTAGTCCCAGCCATCCTTGCAGGAACTCATGGGCAAAGAAGCACGCGTTGCCTCGCTGATCTCACCATCCAAGTCATCACAGCTGAGATCCGTGATGTTCCACTCCACATCAAACCTCTCGCACTGACTGTGCACCACTTCAGCAGACGTGTTCTGAGACGGTACCATAAGCCTGACTGCCTTCTCGACACTCCAGTCACAGTGCATCTGGACCTGCTTCACCATGGGATTATGGCACCAGTGCTTGGGCGTGAAGCCCAGAAACACGACACCAACGTAGACTCCAGCGAGCGGCACAGAGACTAGAGACAATATAATGAAAATGCGTTTCTGGAACCAGCCGAATTTGCCGGTTTCTTCCAGAATATCGTCGAAGTTGGTCATGATGACGACAGCTCAAAGGCTTCAGTCGGTGTGCAGCGTCTGAGCAGCAACAGAGTATTTACACATGTTCAAGTGCAGAGTCCAGAGACAGCAGGTTGACCCTGGAATCAGTCATGCTGAGATTGATTAAGAATAAGGACCCATGGTCCACATGTGATTCTTTAACAGAGAAGGCTTGTTGTGCAATGAGCACCTCGATGGAAGATATGCCAAAAGCTCCGATTCATGTAAACATGGATTTAGGGCAAAATATAACACTAAAATGTACACTCATACAAAATATACTAAATGGCCACAAGGTAGTGCACCCCTGAGCAACAATGCATGTGACTCTTAAACAGAGACAGCGTTGTCTCTTGATGGAAGATAAGCCTAAGGTCAGATTCAATGTCAATGTGGAATTAGGGCCAAATATAACACTGAAATGTACATTCATACCAAATATACTATATAGCCATATCAATTAATTGAAATACAAGGAACTGGAGATTATTTAGATCATGCAAACCATTGAAATAATATCTTTCCATTTTTCATACTTGTAATAAAGGAATATTTGTGAAAGCTTTAAAAGTAAAAACATCATCATACATGTATCTGGATTTACCCCCCATTTCTTTTCTTTCTAAGAATAAGCAAACACTTTCACTCAACATTTGGAGTGTAAATATATCAGAACCTAGCAGGTGACCCAGTGTGAAAACAACACTTAGTGAAAACAGTAAATATTTTAACAGCCGTTCTTTTTTATTGAAATAATGCGATGTCTCAGTATGCACATTTTTAAATAAAAAAAGAGAGATGAGCAAACAGCCGTCAGTGATAGACTCTGCCCATATGATAAAAAAAAAAAGATTAACAAAAAAACAATGAGAATAATGAGTTTGTACGTGCAGAGAGGAGATAGTGATGCCTTCTAACACTCAACTTCATCAGTAGTCTTTCTGCAAATCACAAAACCATTCAAACACAGAATCACGGAATATAAAACATTAACATTGCAGGTCGTAAAAAAGACACAGTAAGTTGGTTTATGATCAAATCGTACTATTTGGTCGAGACTACAAACTGTGGGAAAACAAATTAAAACCCGCATCTCATGCAAAATCACACCTTTATTGTAATCCTTTAACTTTTTTTTTTTACCCTCATCATTCTCAGTGCTGAAATATAATCAGAGTGCATTTTAAGACCTTTTTTACATAACTGTGCAAATATAATAGCAACAATTCTTAAAATGCACAATATAATACATAAAAAAACAGAAATCAGGAAAAGCTAGAACAAAGAGTGAGACGATAAAGTTCTGTGAGTTTGTGGAGGAGAAAAGAGATCTCCCTGCATTAAATCTCTGCCAGGGTTAGAAGAAGAAAGAAAAAGGACAAAAACTCCCCCCCTGTATCGACTTAAGCATTCAAAAGCATTCATTATGCTCTTGGGCCACTAGAAGTACCCTATCATGCTTTTCGGTCTTATTAATGAACCTGCCGTCTTTCAGTGATTTATTTCTTTTATCTTTACTACTGTGACTCTACAGAAGAACATGCCATCCATGTGCAATGGGTTTTGGAACTTCTCCTCTGGCACAATTTATTTGTTAAGCTGTCCCAATTCCATGTGACAACCACCTCTTTGGCCAAATGGTCCCCATTTATGGCCTCCCCAACAACCTGCTTTCTGTAGAAGAATGTTCGCACAAAAGAACTTGGAAATTTGCGTGTTTGGCGTTCAAGTTTTATTACTGATTAATGCAAAGTATTTAAAAAAGCCCCCCCCCCCCATCTCAAAGAACTTCTTACCTCTTCTTACATCTACACGCAACATCCGGTCTGTGTCAGGACATCTTTTAAAACCCCCTAAGACCAAGCTTCATACCATGGGAGATTGGGCTTTTTGTTGTGGAATGCTCTTCCAGTGTATTTGATACTTTTAAATCCAATGACGGAAACTACTCTGTGTAAGAGCGTCTGCCAAATGCTTAAATGTAAATGACACAAAAGGAGTTAGATTTAGCTTATATGTGTGTCTATAGCAATGTTTAAATTTATATTAAGTCAAAAAGTTATGCATAATTAGATATGTCGCTGATTTGAGTGACAGCTGCATGGCAGGTGTCAAACCGCTAGCTGTCTGCTTTGCATCACCTTAGCTAACCAGCTAACTGGAATCGTTTAAAATATATACAGTAAATGAAAGTAAGCCCCATAGCATTTTTGTTCAGCCGATTAACTTGTGGGTGATGGTGACAAACAGATCACACAAATTTGAGCATCAAAACAGCTCTTTATAAACCTTATGGGTGACATCACATAGGATTTGTTCAATTCTTTTTTATAAGAGTACAGTTTATAGTCGATAGTTGGTGATCAGCTGTAGTGGCTGAACTGCATTACTTGAAGATTTAGTGCATGGACTGATTAGGAAGACCTTTTACTCACCATTTTGACCTTTTGAATTCTTTGTGAGCTTTGCCTTTTATGGAGAATCATAGGCTTGACTAAATGCAAATCAGTTGTGATGTAAACATGCCTTTTTACTTTAAAATTACACCCGATTTGCCATGTATTATCACACACATGAGAAAAAAGAAAATCAGTAAATCCTGTAAGAAATCTAATGTTTTTTAGTTTAGTTCTGCCAATGAAAACATTTAACATTTCCTTACATTTCACAAATTAAAAATTTTATATAGACATTTTATATTTTTCCACAAAATCAAATTTGGACTTTTTGGAAGAGCGGCAAGAAGAAAGCCAATGTTGCTAGAAAGCCATACGAAGTCACGTTTGCAGTTTGTGAAGAGCCATGTGGATCTCTGCATCTCCTCGAGGGGCCTTTTGGCTGCTTCTCTAAATGGACAACCATGTCTTGGGAGTTTTGCAGTTGTGCCATACTCTTTCCATTTTTGGATGATGTATTGAACAGTGCTCAATGAGATGTTCAAAGCTTGGTATATTGTTGTAACCTAACCCTGCTTTAAACTTCTCCATAACTTTATCCCTGATGTGTCTGGTGTGTTCCGTGGGCTTTATGATGCTGTTTGTTAAACAATGCTCTCTAAATTTAATTATACATAGGTGGAATTCAAAATTGGTTCCACGGGGTTTTAGTTCTGGGTATCAGAGTAAAGGGGGCTAAATACAAATGCAGGGCACACTTTTCAGATTTTTATTTGTAAAAATTGTGAAAAACATTCAGATTTTGTAAGTTTAGCCACAAATTAAAAAAGCTCTATATTTGTTTTTAGCATACTGTAGGTATGTAGGTTATTTATTTATTTGTTTGTTTAATTTCATTTATTTATTTTAAAGAATATCAGAATATCAATCGAAAATCCAGAAAAACACATTACATCAAGGTTATAAATTAAGTTGCATTTCAGTGAGTAAAATAAATAATGGATCCCATACCAACCAACAATAATTCTGGGTCCCATAGACTGGTTATGTGCTCATGTGGTACATAGATTTGTCCTGTCAAAAGAAAGTGCTCCTAACAACAACTTGCTAAGTGTATTTCAGACATCTTTTCTCTATCTTCCATGCCAACCTCACCACCATGGACAAGACTAAAGAGCTGTCAAAGGACATCAGGAACAAGACTGTAGACCTGCACAAGGCTAGAATAGGCTTCATCAACAAGAAGCATGGTGAGAAGGAGACAACTGTTGGAACGATTATACACGAATGGAAGAAATAAAAAATAACCACCAATTGCCCTCTGTCTGAAGCTCTATGAAAGATTTTACTTCATGGGGTAAGGATAATCATACGAAAAGTGACAGAACTACACGGGAGGAGCTTGTGAATGATTTCAATGCAGTTGGAACCACAGGCACCAAATGAACCATTGGTAACACAATGCCAACTACTACTACCTCTGTGCTTACCAACAAGGGTTTCTCCACCAAGTACTAAGTCATGTTTTGTTTGGAGATCAAATACTTATTTTACTTAGCAAAATACAATAAAATTTAACCCTTTGTATTATGTGCTTTTTATGGATCTTTGGCTGATATATTGTCTCTATACTTTAAAACAAACCTATGATAACAATTACAGACCCTTTATTACTTTGTAAGTGGGCAAATGTACAAAACGCAATCTATTGTGCAGTGAAAGGTTTCTCGTTCACCATCATGAAAAGAGTGTGTAGTACAAGATGAAATCAGTATTTGTTTAAAAAAGTGAGTGAGTATTAGGAGCTAAAAACATAGCAGTATTTTGACCAGGGGGATGACAAATACATGTGCCAAGTTTGGTCCAGATCCCCCAAACCGTGGAAGAGCCTATAAGGAACATACATACATACATATATATACTGTACCAGTGGCGATTTCTTTAAGACTGCAAGGGAAGCTCAGCTTCCCCTATAATGTCACAAAATTAATGGTCAAATTA
>JAOVVA010000035.1:10700290-10711753 GCA_028565275.1 Leiocassis micropogon | reverse complement strand
CAAAAGAATAAGAAATCAGGAAGGGGGCAAATAGTTTTTCACACCACTGTATATATAGATAGATAGATAGATAGATAGATAGATAGATAGATAGATAGATAGATAGATATATAGTTTACGTTTCTATACTTTTAAGGTATATATTTATATTTCACCGTTTTCCAGCTTAACTTTTACCTTTATTGCAAATTCTATCTTTAATTGTGTAATATTTTCATTCGTAGTGTAAGTTTTCTATTTGTAGGTCAAGGACCCGAGCATTTCACTCATGTAAGCATTAGTGCAGAGCGGAATGATTTTCTTCAATTGTTGAATTGAGCAGTAAAAAACACTTGTGAGTATTACACTAACAGCCTGCTGAATCAGGCTTTGCTGACCTTTTCCTATGATATTTGGATGATAACGGATACGTTGCATGCTCATCTCACCCATCAAGGCTAGTGGTTTGTCCACCCCTGCTTATCAAGGCCAAATTGAACCAGCAGCACAGTGTTTTGTATAATATGAGACATTTTAAACTAACATGTACAGTGTTACATACTGGGCCATACTGTCATGCTGGGTCATATTGCAGTGTGTGACTTTTACACTTCAGAACTACTTTACCTTATAAATGTCGGGTACAGTTCAGTGTTTACGAACACAACCATTTCAAAAGCCATAGTGATTCCCAGTCTTCCAACACAAGCCACAGCAGTTTTAAACCAGAACAAATCTGTAAGAAACAAATATAAAGGGAAGGAAAAGTGTCATTAATGTGGTTGGGAGCTTATGGAAATGTTCCATAAAATAATTTACATTTAGAATTATTATACTAAACTGACTCAAGACTGAAAAAAAATAATCTGAAAAAAAATTAAATTGAAAGTGAAATATGCTCTATTCCCTTTATCAAATTTTGTGGGCATGGCTACATTTTTGTTCAACCATGAACAATGCTTATTATATGTACAGGTAATTGACATTTATTAATAAACAAAAGATGCAGATGTGTTTGAAATTTCTTTTATTTTTTTATTTTGGATATATTAAATTTGATTTATTTATATTTCCTATGGCGGCACGGTGGCTTAGAGGTTAGAACTGTCGCCTTGCACCTCCAGGGTCAAGGTTCAATTCCTGCATCGGGTCTGTGTGCATGGAGTTTGCATGTTCTACCTGTGCTTGGTGGGTTCGTCCAGGTACTCCGGTTACCTCCCATAGCCCAGAGACATACTGATTAGGCTAAATAGCATTCCCAAATTGCCCGCAGTGTGCTTAAGTGAAGCAATTTCCCTCTGAGATCAATAAAGTTCTTTGAAGTTTATCTTTAAAGTTTTTCTATGTTGGATTTTTCTCCACTGGTAAGGAAAGTTTTGACCTTTGACCATAGTACATTCTTTGTTGGGTACCTAGACTTGTTGATTGTAGTGTGACTGAAGTACTGTAGGTCTGTAATTTGTTCTTAGAGAATTAATCAGGAGTAGTTTCTCCCTTAAGGTGTGAATTGTGGGCAGAGTTTAGTTACATACATTGAATGTGTATCCGCTAAAAAGTATATCCTGCAACACTTCATCAGAAACCTAGATAGGCAGCATATTTTGTTTCAGTAACAGTATAGACAATAACCTCATCCCTTACTAGAAAGCAGATTTTATGTCTGCCCTAGCTACCCAGTACTCTCTTGATTTGTTTTGGCATTAACTGAGACCTGGATATCTCCACAAAACTCAGCTACACCGGCTACCCTGTCCGGTGGTGGTACAGGTTTGTCGTTGTCTGTGAGATGGTCCCTCACACCTCTGTCCCTGTCTCATCTCAGTTTTTCATTATTTGAATTTTATGCCCTTAAGGTTACCTCCCCCATCGACCTCCACATCCTTGTTATCTTCCGCTCTCCTGGTCTTCTAGGAAACTTCCTTGATGAAATGGACATGCTTCTTTGTCTTTTCCCTTCTGATAACACTCCTCTCACTGTTCTCTGAGATCCTCTTTCCAAGATTCCTTCTCCTCTCTAACAATAGAGATAGCCACTGATACTTTTTTCCCCCTCATCCATGGACCTCCTATGCTCCCAGTTGTCTAAACCATGGAAGATTTCTTGTCCTGCTCCTTGGCTGTATTCCCACCACCTGTTCGTTAAACCCAATCCCTGCCACAATACTCCAGACCATCTCACAAGACCCCCTCTCCCATTCATCACAACCATCATTGACCTTTCCATATCATCAGGTCATGTTCCTGCTGCATTTAAGAAGGTAAAGATTACTCCTATCCTCAAGAAACCCTGCCTGGATCTAGTGTACATGAATAACTATCACCCCATATCACTTCTCTCTTTCAGTACTTGGCCCTCTGATCTACCTCTATACCTGGTCTCTTGGGTCATAGGTCATATCCTCATTTGACTTTTCATACCATTCTTATGCGGATAACGTACAACACATTCTCTCCTTTCCATTCTCAGACACCCAGGTTTCCATCCAGATCTCATCATTCTCATATTCGTCCCCCCATCAGGATCTTATGATCTCCCTGGAACAATCGGTTCACTTCTTCAGTCAATGCACACTACCTATGAGTAACTACAAACGTCATTTTTCCCATACATTGCTAACCTTATTCATTCTTATCGATTTCTTGTTTACAGCATCATAAGAATTTGTCCATTTATCTGCACACAGGCCACTCCGATGCTTGTTTAATCCTTTGTTTTTTCAAGACTGGACTACTACAACTCACTCTTTTGATTGAGGAAGACCTTCGTCTAGGCTGTTTTCTGTTCTGTTCTGGCATGTAGATGGTGGAATAAACTTCCTCTAGATGTCTATACAGCCGAGTCTCTGGCAATCTTCAAGAGATGACTAAAGACCAACAACTAAATCTGTTTCTTAGATATTTGGAATGAATCCTATCCAATGACGGAAACTTCAAAGCACTACAAAGTCGCTCTGAATAAGAGCATCTACCAAATGCGTAAATGTGAGTGTGTGTGTGTTGTACTCCACCTTGGTCCCTACTGGGATAGGCTCCAGGCCCACCATGAATACAGGATAAGGCAGTATAGAAACTGAGTGAGTAAGTATATTTCTTACAGGCTATATATTGTATATATAATATTATATATTATAGTATATATATTATATTATAATGTATATTACTACAGGCTGTTGTGTGTAACTTACTTTCCGGAATGAAAGCTGTTATAAGACAGGCAACACCAGAAACAATATTGGCCGTTGCAAACGGCAGCCGTCGTCCGATACGGTCGATTGTAAAGAGGATGAGGAAGGCAGCCGGGAATTCCACTAAGGCAGAAATGATGAAGTCAACGTAGACATTTCCTTCCAGGATCCCCAGACGCATGACCAGACCCTGATACACCACAGCACTAGTGAACCTGCCAGGCAAACACATTTCATACACACAGCTCTGTGTTCTGCACTTCTCAACCGTGCTTTGGTTCTCAGACGTACCAGTTGTAGCTGAGGATTAAAGTGTGCTTTCTCATATTGGGGGTCCGGATCAGGTCCATGAACGATGCAGCAGCAAGTTCAGGGGTGTCGTCCTTCAGTGTCTGTTGGAAAAAGACTTTTAAAGTAACATTTGTGTTTTGAATTTTATGTTCACAATGTCACTCCTTTTTTTTGCATTTTAATTCTCTAAAATTCTTCTAATTCTTCCTTTAAAAGAAATTATGATCATTTATTAATAATTTGTATTAAAAGCCAGTATTATTTCGGAATGTTAGTCTGCATTTATTATGCTGAAAATGCTAAAATAAGGTTTCTGTTCGGAATTAGTAATGACCTTGTATACATTTTACACTGATCAGCCATACCATTATGACCACTGATAGGTGACATGAACAACACTGAGCACCAATCACGCACCAGTAAACTGGTGACATAATCATGAGCACCAGTGGAAAATTGTGTAGGTTGGGCTGTGCATTGACAAAAGAAAGAAAAATGATAATTATGTTTAACGCTCTTACCACGACACCCAAATTTCATTTTGTTCATTGCAAATTATTATTCATGAGGCAATCGGCAACACTGAGTCATAACTATACAGTGGGAGCCACCTCAAACAGCCGCCTGGAGCATAGCAGGTCCATGGCAGAACCATAACAAGTCCATGCACGATCCGTGCATGGAATGTGATCCCCTGCGATGACGCAGTTAACGATGCCCCGCCCCAGAAACGCCCCCATGTGCTTTCTAATAAGATGGTTGCAATGCTGTATAATCCCGCCAGGTGGAGCACTGACTGTTTCAGTTAACTGCAGTGTCCAGGCAGCCTTATACACTATGTTCAATATATAGGCAGTTCTTACTGTACATTGTCAACATAGTTTCATAAATAGATGATGTGGTAAAAAAAAAACAAAAAAAAAACGATTAATAAAACAGGTTTTTTAAATCACTCAATACACAACCCACGATGCTTATGCTATTTAAAATTCATTTTTTTTATTTTACCACATCATCTATTTATACCACATCATCTATTAATTTAATTAATTTAATTAATTAATTAATTAAACGACTTATTGCAATATTTTTCAAGACATCCTTAATAATCCTTAAAGACACGGTAACATTTATAATTTATCTACACCGATCGTTGTAGGTACGGAATACAAACGCGGGCTACAGTATGTACAGTATTTTACATTACGGTGTATTTTATCTATTTCCGTTTAATACACTGGTAGATAATCTTTTGCTGCAAAGTAAAGCTTAAAATGTAACTTCTGCTTGGATTTGTTTTCATTATATTTTTTTATGTTTTTTTCGCTGATAGTCAAAAATTGGCATAACAAATCGATCAATGGCGCATAATATCTGGAACAAAAATCTGTCCATAGGGATCAGTATTTCTTTAGTCATTTAACCATATATATCGTTCCCCCATCAAAGATCTGATGGGCCATTATTCATTTATCACAACTGTGAATAGATGCGGCAGCAGAGACAGATTAAATCCCCATAAACATTCACACTTGAAAACAACACTAACAGAACTAAACAGCTCCAGAGGGTCAGCGCCTGTTATCAGGGCAGGGATCACCTACAGGATACTACTGGATTTTTCACTGATTATATTTTTTGCCCTAGTTTCATTTGGTTTTATGCGATTTCATGTGTTATTTGTGTGTGTGTGTGTGTGTGTACTGTATGTGTGTGTGCGAGAGAGAGAGAGCGCGTGCGCGAGAGAGGGCTTATATTGTGATTTGTCCAAGGTTACTAAAGCCTGGCTTACTACTAATAAGAAATATTTCAATGTACAGTAACCCATGGGTCTCATGCAGTTACATGCAGCATGCACACAGAGGCAGCTGGGGGGTTTTAGTCACGTTTCCTTGTACAAGCTTTCCCAAACAATCTGGAACCATCCAAAACACACTAGTTCAAAAACCATGTTAATGGTTTTAATGTTATGGCTGATCAGTGTATAATCATTTGCACAAAGTGTTTCTTCTTACTAAACAATTGTAAACAAATGCCTTAAATAAATTCATAACCTGATCAATCAATCAAACAATTATTACTGAACACACTTCAATGTTCTTGGACAGCGTCTTCTTGTTCACTTTGGCCATCTTCTTTGTGATCTTCACAGCTTCACTGGAGTTATTTTGAGAGAGAAGCCATCTTGGGGATTCAGCTATAAACCTGGCAAAATCCATACAATAAAATAAATAAAAAACATAATTCCCGCAGCAACAAACCAGTATGATTTAACAAACGCCAGGTCTCACCAATAGTAAGTCAGGAAGAAGAGGTATGGAGCTGTGATGGCAACCTGCAGCCAACGCCAGTTACTGATGAGGTAGGCCATGAGCGGCAGGATGAGGATCCCAGTGCTGAAGACTATCTGAAAGTACACAGCTACTGGCCTCCGGTACTCCACTCCCACCAGCTCTGTAACTGAGCATAGAACAGGGGAGGAATGAAGTTATAGCTATCAACAAAAATGAATATACTGTATATGAATATACAACCTTGGAAACCCTGTCATATGATGAAGATGTACATTTTCTGCTATATACAGTATTTTTGAGAAAATGGCAGATTATACTCCAACATGTTTTGCTTTGACAGGATTAGAAGTGAGTATATTAGCGAGACAGTACAGCTAGGACAGTTTGGGGACAAAGTTAGAGAGGCCAGATTAAGATGGTTTGGACATGTGCAGAGGAGGGATGAGGGGTATATCAGGGGAGAATGTTAGAGATGGAGTTGCCAGATAGGAGGAGAAGAAGAAGGCCCAAGAGGAGGTTTATGGATGTGGTGAGGGAGGACATGCCTGGAGGATGTTGGAGTGACAAGGGAAGATGTGCTAGACAGAGTTAGATGGAGACAGATGGTCCGCTGTGGTGACCCCTAACCTGAGCAGCCAAAGAAAATGAAGACCTAGTTTATATTTATTACATTAAAATAAACTAACCATAAATGGGAGAACGAACTGGGTGTGGACATGGGGCAAAGCTTGGAACCAGGTCAGTTCTACAAGGACTTGTAGAGTCGGGTTAAAGTTTTATAACACTGTATAACACTGTCTACCCATTATTTTCTTGAAAAAAAAGTATTCCCTAAATTATTATTGAATAACATTGAGAAATTTCTTACTTAGAACAAATGCCACCATCCAGCCACCCTTAGACCCAAAACCGTACAGTGCTCTGAAGACCAGCAGGGAGATATAATTAGGAGAGACTGCCACTAGAATTCCTGTAACAGTGTTCAGTAGACAGGTCACCAGGAAAGTCGATTTCCGACCAAACCTGTAGGAACATAGCATAAGGATGTCTCAATGTACACACCGTATAAGCACGTATACGGTTTTACTGGTATTGAATAATATATTAACACAATGCACACAGTGTATTTTTGTTACTGTAACTCAATGAATCAGGTTTCCTTCTTAATAACCCAGGAATATACAGTATACAGTATGTTGTATTATGCAGTATTTTAGCAAAATTAAGACATAAAAAATAAACATGGCCTGACTGATCTGGCCTGCTAAAAAACACGAATGATGATCTTGCTAAAAGGCTACATAAATTTTACAGCAAAGAAAACTATATCAATGATCATCACAAATCTGTTTATGTGAGAAACTGTGTAAGTTGTTACTATAAAAACGCTAACCGATTAGAGTAAGCACAAAAAAGACCCAGACCTTCTGACCAATCAGAATCAAGAATTCTTTAAGTCCATTAAACTATTTAGCTAATTTGCAGTCATGCATAGTTAGTAAAACATGGTTAAAATATGTTGCACATAGACTAAAACACTGGGGAGATGTGTAGGTGCCATACATATGTGTAGATGTACAGGATGCCATGATTTGGTTGCTGTGGCATGCAAGTCGACAGAGGAGTTAAAATTAGATGGTATCAGTAAAATCAACATTAAAAAAGTCCACAATATTAAATTAAAAATTCTTGGGGAAAAAAATGTCCTGCACAAAGGGCACTTATCACGTCAGAGAGCAAAAGGGCAGGTGCTTGGCCATCACCGGGATTCTTTCTTTGCACATGCCTTTTCCAAAGTCTTATCGTTTGTTGTTCATTTTCCTGCTTTGTGTTTTTTCCCGAATTTTGAACTCATGATTTTGCTTTAATCACAGATTATCACAACATCATGTGGTCTGCTTGTTCTCTGATTTTGCGTTTTCTGCTCATCTCGGCCGCACATTACGTTAACTTTTTTAACCTTATTTTCAGCCAACAAACATTCCCACAGTTCAAAGACATGCAGATTAGGCTATAATTAGTGTTCCCAAATTTCCTGTAGTGTATGAAAGAGCATGAGTGTGTGTGTGCCGGTGATAGATTGGCACCCTGTCCAGGGTGTACCACGCCTCGTGCTTTAGTTCCTGGGATAGGCTCCAGGCCCCTCGCAACCCTGTACACAGGATAAAGCGGTATAGACGATGAGTGAGTGCAGAGGTCTAGCCATCACCTATACAACATAATGCATGCATCAGTCAGTAACTGGAGGCTTTTAAATCTTATACTGTGAGCTAACATGATCGTGAACAGGAAGAAGGCGTGACAGGAGTGTGTTGTACCTGTCGGCGAAGTATCCGATGGCAACGCTGCCTACTAAAAAGCCAAGAGAGAGCGAGGCCTGGCACATGTCTAATAACCAAGCGTCATCACACACCATATTAAACTGAAACATAGGGAAACATGGAATATAACGATTAGATAGCATTCTAAAAATTCAATAAAGATTATTATGACTTTTTTTTTTATTAGATTGTCTTTACTTATGTACTTCTTTATACTTTAATGATTTTTATTCTTTCTTATCTGGTGTCAACCAGATGTAAAAGATGACAGGTTCCTTTTGAGCAAAGGTTTCTTCTCATGGAATTTTCTCCCTTAAGAATACTAGGAATGGGAATCACTAGAGATCTCCTGTTATGATAATATCATGAAACAGATGAAATCATGTTACAATTCTAAAAAAAACTAAGCGAATAATTTGCTCCTACCACTCCAGGATGCTGTGATGTGATGATAGTTTAGAGCACACCAGCGAATAAGGGTCATAGAGGACCCATAGAGGAACTGCAACTTTCTACCGCCTCAAATGCAAGCATGTATACTGTATATATGCCATACAAAAGTTAAACGTACATTAAAAGTTAACCTAGATATTAAAACCTAAAGAGAAGCCCCAGAAGCTTCTCAAACGGTATGAAATATGTTAGGAGCATTAAAACCAAAAGGACAGGCATACATGCTATTCAAGAGTATCTATCATAGTATAATTAATTTTTTCATCTTTATCTTGGACTATCCTTAATTCTGGGAACCTAATGCAACCCCACAGGGTCCTGAGCATGACAAAACTCTGGACTGACTGACCTTAGTGCAGGATCGAACCATGAACCCTGGATCCCAGAGAATTTAAGAGGTTCTGCTTCATTATGAACTCCAGTAAAGGAAATGCAAACTGACCTTTTTTACCCACTTTCAAATATCAAGTGATGAAGAAACATCTGTGAAACCTACCGCACTAAAAATATTTTGCTGCATTCCATATTTAGTGCACAAACTATTGCACTAAATATACTGCAAATCTGGAATGGCAAGGAATGAATGACAATTCCAGTCGTACCTCAGTGACGAAGGACTCTCTTCCCTCGTAATCGTAGTCCCAACCATCCTTGCAGGAACTGGTGGACAGTGAAGCATGTGCTGCCTGGGTGATCTCGCCGTCCAAGTCATCACAGCTGAGATCCGTGATGTTCCACTCCACATCAAACCTCTCACACTGACTGTGCACCATTCCAGCAGACGTGTTCTTGAAAGGAACTGTAAGCCTGACTGCCTTCTCGACACTCCAGTCACAGTGCATCTGGACCTGCTTCACCACGGGGTTATGGCACCAGTGCTTGGGCGTGAAACCAAGAAACACAACCCCTACGTAAATTCCGGAGAGCGGTACCGAGACAAGAGACATAAGAATGAAAACGCGTTTCTGGAACCAGCCGAATTTGCCGGTTTCTTCCAGAATATCGTCGAAGTTGGTCATGATGGCGACAGCTCGATGGCTTCAGTCAGTGTGCAGTGTGTGAGCAGCAACGGGGTATTTACACATGTTCAAGTGCAGAGTCCAGAGACAGCAGGTTGACCCTGGAATCAGTCATGCTGAGATTGATCAAGAATAACACATGGCCCACATGTGACTCTGTAACAGAGACAGCTCTTTTGTGCAATGATACTCTCGATAAAGAGATGCCAAAATCTCAGATTCATGTGAACATGGATTTAGGGCAAAATATAACACTGATACAAAATATTATAGACTGGCACAAGTTAGTGCACCCCTGATCAACGATACTTTGAATAAGAACACATTGTCCACATGTGACTCTTAAACAGAGACAGCGTTGTTGTGCAGTGAATCTCTCGAAGGAAGATAAGCCTAAAGACAAGCCATGTGAAGGTGGAATTAGGGCAAAAAACTGAAATGTACACTTGTACAAATTATACTAGTTAGTGCACCCCTCACCATGGCCCCTCAGGTCCTTGTTGAACATCTTGTTCCTGATGTTTTCTAATTTGCACTTTCGGGGAAGGCCTTTTACTATATTTTGGAGCATGGCTTGGGCGATTTGTGATTATAGTGAGCGCAGGCGCTGATGTCTGAGGCTCCAGAACCAGTTCGTCCCAAAGATGCAAACTTAACACACTGTCTTCATGGACCTGGCTTTGTATACACGAGCATTGTCATGCTGCAACAGGTTTGAGCCCTGTAGTTGCAGTGATGAGACATTGCAATGCTACAACATACTAAAATTGATGCAGATGATAAACTAACCATATCAGATCAGAACCTAGAATATTTTACTCCCCTTGAAGAGAATGAACTAATTTCACTCATTTCTTCTGCAAAATCATCAACCTGTGTATTAGATCCTATACCGACACATTTTCTCAGGCAGATAGAACCAGCAGTAACGGAACCTCTGTTGAAAATAATTCATTCTTAACTCAACAGTAGGTATGTTACAATTTTTTTTTAGATTAGCAGTTATTAAACCACTTACTAAGAAACCTGACTTCGACCCCTGTCAGTTGTCCAATTACAGGCCGATATCAATCCTCCTCTTTATCTCTAAGATTCTGGAAAATGTAGTAGCACAGCAGCTACGTTCATATCTACATAGAAATAGCATAAACGAACTGCATCAGTCAGGATTTAGGCCTCATCACAGCACAGAGACAGCACTTGTTGACCTCCTATTGGCCTCTGAGCAGGGTTGCGTCACTTGTGTTACTCAACCTCAAAACAGCTTTTAAAACGATTGATCATAGTATTCTCCTTCACAGACTGGAAAATGTAGTAGTCCTTTAATTTAACTGATCATTATCAGTTTGTAGATTTAAATAGTGACTATTCTGCGTGCTTTCAAGTGCAGTTAGGTGTTCCACAGGGTTCAGTTTTAGGCCCACAGCTTTTTTCTCTTTGCATGTTTCCCCTGGGCAACATAATTCGTAAGCATGGCATTAGTTTTCTTTTTTATGCTGATGACACACAGTCATATGTTTCAGCAAAAACAGATGAGAAAAAACAGCTTAATAAAGTTGAGCAATGGGTGAAGGACATACAGTAAGACACTGGATTGTTATTAACTTCCTTTTGCTTAATCCTGATAAGACAGAAGTTCTAGTCATAGGACCGCATGCAGCCAGAAGTAAGATTTTAGATCACACTGTAACTTTAGATGGCCTTTCTGTTCCATCAAGTGCAACAGTGAAAGACTTCGGTGTGATTATAGATTCCAGCCTATCATTTAAAGCACATGTAGATAATATTACCAGGATAGCATTCTTTCACCTCAGAAATATTGCCAAGATAGAGAATATATTGTCACTAAACAATGCAGAAAAACTAGTTCATGCTTTTATCACCTCTAGGTTGGACTATTGTAATGCCTTACTGTCTGGTT
>JAOVVA010000035.1:10676093-10700190 GCA_028565275.1 Leiocassis micropogon | reverse complement strand
TAGTGTTCGGGACTCGGACACAGTCTCAGTGTTTAAGTCTAGGCTAAAAACCTATTTATTTAGCCAAGCATTTTTGTGAACATTTCCCTTGTGTAAAGGAGCAGATCTGGGGGACTATTATGGTAATGATTATAGTATGTTTAGGTTTACTAAAGGTTTGTTGACAGTGAAGTGATTGGTCGCTTTACATCTCAGGGAGCCCTCATGTCTGTTGTTTCCTTCTGGCTCTCCCTTTTAGTTATGCTGTAATAGTTAGTCCTGCCGCAGTCCCTGCTTGCACCCTACACTATACTGTATATACTGTACATCCACCCTATACATTACGTGACTGTGGGCATACCTAACTGTTATCTCTCCTACTCTTCTGTTCTCTCCTTCTCTTCTGCTCTCTCCTTCACTCTCTTTCCTTCTCCCTGTCGAGCGACACGTCACTCCTGAGCTGCCAGTGATCCAGACCCCCACTGCCCTCTGGACCTGTCTGACTCGTCCTGGTGCACCACTTCTGACAGATCTCGTTGCATGGATGCGTCGTTTCATGTGGTCTGCCTGGGATGCGTGTGGTGACAGGGGACGGTTCCACTTTACCATGTCCTGGCCTCAGCTGATCCTGCCAGCTGTTCTCTGAGGACTTGTGACTGCAGTCGCTCGATAGCTCAGGATTGGAATTTTCTACAGTCTAACTGAGCCTCCAATAACGAACTGGACTCCATATTAACATCAACTGTTATCTTGAACTTCCAGCTGCCTAACACACAGTATGACTGCAGATCAATTCCTTCTACCCGTTATTTACCCAAATGAGGATGGGTTCCCTGTTGAGTCTGGTTCCTCTCAAGGTGTAATACTATTGCCGTCTCAGGGTGATTTTCCTTGTCACTGTCGATCTTGGCTTGCTCATCAGGGACTATCTAATCATGTTGATTCATACACGTTCACATTTCATACAAACCCCCATAATTTCTTTTGATTGTGTAAAGCTGCTTTGCGACAATGTCAATTGTTAAAACTGCCATACAAATAAAATTGAACTAAAATGGGGTCGTGCAAATTTGTGGCAACAGAATGGATGTCACGGTCAGGGGTGCACATACTTTTGCCCATATAGTGGATCTACACAGGACCTTCAGTGAATTATCAGAAATTAAATTACCAAAATACGGCAGTAGACAAGGGTGCTGCAAGTGAGATGCAACGCAAACCTTTGAAACTACATTTTTCATACTTGTGATGATAACGGAATATTAGTGAAACCTTTTAAAAAGGTAAAATCATCACACATGTATCTGGATTTTCCCCCCTGCTTTTCTTTTGAAGAATAAGCAAACACTTTCACTCAACATTTGGAGTGTAAATATATCAGAACCTAGCAGGCAACCCAGTGTGAAAACACCACTTAGTAAAAACAGTAGATATTTTACCAGCCGTTCTTTTTTTATTTAAATAATGTAATGTCTCAGGATGAACATTTTTAAATAAAAAAAAATTAAATAAAAAAAAAGGAGCAAATGAGCAAACAATCAGGAAAAAAAAACATTGGCATGAACAGGACCATCAGTAACAAGCTCTGTCTGCGATACAGAGTATCACATAGCGTACCCAGTTTATGTGTACAGCAAGGAGAGAAGTGATGACCATGAGCTAATATTCAACCACATCACTAATCTTTCTGCAAATCACAAAACCATTCAGACACAGCGTGAAGTATTAACGTTCCACATCATGAAAGGGCCACTCCAGGACAGGAAGTAGATTTATGATCAAATCGTGCTACTTTGTCAAGACTACGATTGCAGAAAAACAAATAATAATAATAATAATAATAAAATAAAAAAACACCACATGCATCACAGTCTTGAGTCTAAGGCCAAAATCACACAATTTCTCATACTTTAACCTTTTTTACCCTCATCACTCTCAGTGCAAGTGAAATTTAATCAGTGTGCACCATAAGCGTGATTTTTTTTTTGTTTCAACATAACTGTGCAAACATTAAAGCAAAAATTATTAAAATGCACAATATAACACATGAAAAACAGAAATTGGGAAAAGCCGAAACAAAGACTGAGACGAAAAGGTTCTGTGAGTTCGTGGCGGAGAAGAGAGATCTCCTTGCATTAAAACACTGCCTAGGTTCTGTGTAAGAGAGTTATACAACATGCTTTTATGGCAACAAGGGGAGTTAAAGCGATGCAAGAGACGTCCCTTTACTCCACATGGTTTTGATTTTAAAAGGCTAAATATGAGGCAGACTTTATTATTTTTTTTATCTTGTGTGAGGCAAGTGCTGCAAAAAATCGAAACAAAAAACAACAACAACAACATGTTAATATGATTTCTCATGGCTCTGTGTCCAAAAATACTGCAACCCTCTAATGCAGGATTTCCCGTATTCATGATTAGCTACTGGTTGCCATGGAAATAAGTGAACTGAAACACATGTATTGAACAGAAATCATAAAATCAACTCATGGAATTAAATAACTGATCATAAATCATCTTTTTTTGTTTCTCCATATAGAACATCATCTCTGTACAAATCAATTTATAATCAAATCGACCTGCCGCAGAGAAAGAAAGAAACAAAAGAAAAAAAGAGACAAACAATTAATGATTTTTTTTTTCATCATCAAGGCATCGACTGTCCATTGATAACAGAGAACAGCAGAGAACAGATATAAATAGACTTCCCTTTAGAAAACAGCAAAAAAAACAAAAAAAAACAAAACAAAATCAAATAAATGAGCAGAGCGAGATTAGAGGGACATTCAGAAGTTCATGACAGGAATCAGACTTTAAGGAGGTCCTCATCGCTGTCGTCTGGGTCTCCCTGTGCTTTCCTCATATGTCTGGAGCTCGGTTTGGACGTGTTCTTTTTCCCCGTCTCGTCCAGCAGCCCCACCAGATCCTCATCGCTCTCGTTCTTCTTCAGGAACCGAGAGGACGAAGAGGAACCGGGGCCGTGTCCAGAGTGGACCCGGACTCCGGGGATGGTCAGAACTTCTTCCTCGCTGTCCTGTTCGTCTAGGGAGAAGGAGCGCAGAGCGTCCGCGCTCACCGGTTTGGTGGTGATGTGACCGTTCTCATGAGGCGTCTGTGCCGGAGTCTCCACCTCCTCCATCAGCCACTCCATCTCGTCTTCACAGGCATCCTCGTCCATGCTCACCTGGGACACAGCAGAATTAGACAAAACTATCAGTGCAGGACTGTACAATACAGAGGGGAAAATATTTGTTTGATCCCCTGCAGATTTGAACACTTACGAAGAAATAAAGGGTCTGTAATTTTTATCATAGGTTTATTTTAAAGGATAGAGACAAAACATCAAACAAAAATCCAGAAAAAAACACATTATATAAATGTTACAAATTGAGTTGCATTTCAGTGAGTATAATAATTGTGATCCCTTAAGCAACAAAAATTATTCTAGTGTGGTCATGTGCACCATAGATACATTAAAGAAGGTGCTCCCTGAGGAGCACCAACGACTGTATAGAAAAGCCACCTGTCCACAGAATCTCTATGTTCCATTCAAACCTCACCACCATGGGTAAGACCAAAGAGATGTCAAAGGACTTCAGGGACAAGATTGTAGACCTGCACAAGGCTGGAATGGGCAACAATACCATCAGCTGGAAGATTGGTGAAAAGAAAACAACTGTTGACTGGATTATTAAGGGATTATTGGCAAATGGAAAAAATACAAAATATCATCATCAATCGGCCTCGTTCTGGAGCTCCGTGCAAGTTTTTACCTCATTAGGTAGGAGACAATCATGAGAAAAGTGAGGGATCAGTTCGGTCAAGAACTACACGAGAGGAGCTTGTGAATGATCTCAAGGCAGCTTGGAACACAGTCAATAAACAAACCATTGGTAACATAAGACGCCGCAATGGATTGAAATCCGTCAGCGCTGTAACGTCCTCCTCCACAAGAACGCACATGTACGAGGTCGTCCGAGGTTTGCCAATGAACAGTAAAGGATTGGGAGAAAGTGCTGTGGTTAGATCAGACCACAGCACTGAACAGTTTGGCATCAATTCAACTCACCATCTTTGAAGAAACAAAAAATGCTGACTATGATTCTAAGAATACCATCACCACCAGTCAAGCACGGAGGTGGAAACATTGTGCTTTAGGTCCATTTCTCTGTCAAAGGACTTTGAGGGGCCAAAAGATGGGGCAGTGTATTGTAAAATTTTGGATGAGAACCTCCTGAAGATGGGTCGTGGATAAGTCTCTCAGCATTTCAATGATTCAAAACATAACGCCAAGGCAACAAAGAAGTGGCTCAAGAAGAAGCACAATACGGTCATAAAGTGGCCTAGCCAGTCTCCAGTTCTTCATCCTATAGAAAAATTATGGTTGAAGCTGAAACTTCGTGTTACCAAGCAACTGGCAAGAAACCTTAAGGATTTAGAGAAGAGTGGACCAAAATCCCTCCTGAGATGAGTGCAAACCTGGTAACCGACTACGAGAAACATCTTACCTCTGTGTTTGCCAGGAAGGATTTCTCCGCCAAGTAACAAGTCATGGTCTGCTTGGGGATAAAAGACTTATTTTACTCACTGATACGCAAATCAATTTGTGACATTTGTATCATGCGCTTTTTATGGATTTTTGGTTGATATTCCGTCTCTAATACTTGAAAATAAAGATGATATAAAAAAATTATAGACCCTTCATTTCTTTGCAAGTGGGCAAACTTACATTTGTAAGTTATTTTTGGATTAAATAATTATTAATAAAAAAATATTGAATAAAAATAAATGAATAAAAATTCCACACTTTGCAGGCACTAAAATAAGAGTAAAAAGAACATGAACCTAAACGACTGATCGTTGATATTCATGCATGGGGCGAACTCAATATAGTCTGTAAAATAATTTAACAATGAAATAAAATAGCATAAACAAGTAACCGCATAATTATTTACCTCTTCCACTGTCAAATGCCCAATTTATTTCTTTAGGACAATTTGTTAGGAGGATAACCCCTTGAGATGAAACATCTCGTTTTCAAGGGGGGTCCTCAAGAAATAGGACAGAGACAATACAACACATGTACATTAACAGTCGCTCAAGCTCTCCCTCATCCCACCTCAGCCGCCCCACATACTCATTATTGAAAACAAATACATGTAAACAAGAAACATTTCTGCTATCAGAAACTAAATTATTAGTCATTTATTACATTAAAGTGGTCATTATAAAAAATAATAACAAAAAAAAAAAACTGATTGAAACAAAATATTTTGTTTTGTGCAAACTTTCTTGCATAAATGCAAACTTTCTTGCATAAATACTTATGCAATCCCCTCTCTCTCTTTCGCTATACACACACACACAGTTGTGGTCAAAAGTTTGCATACCTTGGGAGAATTTGCAAGACGTGTACCTTTTTTTAAATTATTATTATATATATATTTTTTTAAAGAAAACATGAGTAAGAATGCAAAACAAATTTATTTTATTTGTTATAGTCACTCAAGTCCATATGTAAGGCATAACAGAATGGCGCAATTAAACAAAACATGAGGAATGAAAATAAAGAAAAACACAAAATAAAGAATATGAGGAAATAATCTCTGTGCAAAAGTGTGTATACCTTTAGCTGTTAATATCGTGTATTGACCCCTTTGGCATTAATGATGGCATGCAGCTGTCTTTTGTAATAATTCTGCATGCACTCCTTAATTCCATTAATCAGTCATATTTTCCAAATAAATGGAAAAGTTTAACATTTTCTTTCAGGGCATGCAAACATTTGAGCACAACTATATACACTGTATATAAATATTTTCTGTAGTCATTTCTATAACGACTAATTTATCATAAACATGGGCTGCTGATATATATATATTTTTTTAAGCGATATCAGTTTCAGAATTTTTGACCCAAGCGTTCATGTTACCCGATACCCGAATTAACCGGCTATATGTCGTCTACCTTAGAGTATTTATAGGACACTTGATTTCTCCGTTTGCAGCAACTGGTGAGTTTCTGTAGAAAAAACCACCTAAAAATAGAATCATACAAAAATATAATCAGCACTAGAAATTCAGAAACGATGAAAATCAATGTGTGTGTCTGAGAGTGTGTGTATACCTCCTCTCCTGCTTGTGAAGCAGCAGAGCAAGCAGACAGATGCTAAGTACCACCAGAAGCAGGGTTAGCACCACACCCACAGCCTGACTCCGCCCTGATAATCCAGCATCCTCGCTGTCATTAACCTGTGGACTCAGGGTGCTTCGATAAAGAAAGGAAGGGGCGGAAATAAAAAGAAAAAAGGAGTGAATGCTAAATGTTAAACAATGTTAAAGAAACGTTATAGGATCATGGTTGTATCTTATACAATAAAAATTTAAACATTGAGGCTGCAGCGTAACTTACAACAGTTCGCAGACTTTGTCGGTGTGCCAGACGAACAGGTACTGACACCCGTCTGTCTCCAGCAGGAACTCGGGGATGCCCACTCCTGCTTCAGGCTTGCAGTGGAACAAGATGGCCGATGACATGGTCTTGGACTTGTCACGGCCGCACACGGACTCGGAAGGCACCAGCACGTCCAAACTGTCCCCTAAAAAAATATAATTTTAGCGACACAGATTAAATATATTATTTCAAGTCCGGAAAAACTCACGCGCTGTGACGTCCATGTCTCACCTTTGATGTAATACTTGGCCTTGCTGGAGGAGCCGATCTGTCTGCAGTAAGTGGCGTCTTTCTTCACCTGGCAGATTTTAGCGCCTAGGCACTGGGATAGGGATCGGTCTGTGATGCCTGATAGCTGGATGTGATAGATGTAGCTGTCACCATTGGGTCTGATGTCTCCTGTGGCTTTGTGCGGGCTATGAGATGAAGAAACATAGTGGCGGAAGGGGTTCATAATAATCCAGTAAAGGTACACAAGGTTATTCTGCTTTCATCCGCTATACCAGTTTGCATTTATTTAGTTGCAAAAAAAAAAAAAAAAAAAAAAAAAACAGACTCTGACCTGTAATAGAGATCTCCCAGGTTGAACAAGACACCAGTTTCTGGAACTTTAATGGTGCCGTTCTCCATCTCCACCTGCTCCCCTTTCTGCTTCACTGGACACGCTGCTCGAGTCTCCCACTCCACCCAGAACTCGCAGGCTGCCATATCCTCCCTAAACACACACAATATACACATGAGTAAATAAATCCTAGTAGGACGTTAACGCTCTAAAACCTTTAACAGAGCACAAAGTGGAAGTGAGGGATGATATCCACAAACTTTGTGATGGCAGTCTTTCAGCCTAAAGATGTCCAAATCATTGCTAACTCTATGTGATAGAAACTATGCGACACTTTGCTCGAGTTGCTGGATAGGTTACTTGTAGAAATATACATGTATATTTCATACATGCATACATACATATATACATGTGTAGACATGATACTAGCATGACTTTTAAAATGCCTAATGCTTCTGTGCCTTTATAACAAACCAGAGGAGGGTCCCTAATCACTGTTATAAGCGCCCACTTAAAAGACAGCAAGACATTTCGCTGACGGAGCAAACGTGAGAGATTATTTGTGACGAAACGGCGATGAGTCTCAATGAGTCTCTTATGACGGCATAAATTAAACTATAATTCTAAAAGGTAGGATGGACTTCAGCTAAGGAAAGCCTGTTGTTTTCTCCCCACCCAAAGGCGCGGCAGTGCGGCTGTTCTCGCACCTAATTCAACCAACTCACTTATAATAGACGTCTAAAGGCAAATGTTGAGGTAAATACATCTTCAGTCAAGTGTTGGAAAATCGCAACAAGCAACAGTGTACGCCATATTTAATAATACCTAATTCTTCACTAAAAAAAACTTTACTAAAAAAACTTTACTAAGGACCCACTCTTTGTTTTTTTTATTCATGAACTATCTGAGGTTCCTGAAAGTTGAGGTCAAAGTTCATCTACAGTAAATAAAGCACCATGGGAATGAATGTGCCACTAGAGCATGTGCGCACCGTGACCTTTCTCTTTCACTGATCTAGATTTTATTTACATGTACTTAAAAAAACAGAAATATAAAAGTTTTCTGGTGCCTACTGTATCTTCGTAGAAGGGTGTTAAAAACTGTAAATGATTAAGAAAAGTCTTCACAATCCATACACGTGTTTAATGCTTTCCATATGCTTTTCCACATACTGTAACTCCACTCACTTCAGGAATTTCGGACGACCCATGGTGCTGCCGCAAGACAGCTGAATGATGGTTTTGGCTTGTCTGGAATTCCCACACACATTATTCCCCATGGTGTAATTCACCTGTATCTTGCCATCTGGAGAAGAAGAAAAACAACATCATCATGTTTAGTTTTTTTTTTTCCCCCTCTTCTCAGACATGTTTTGAATCCGAGTATACATTCTAAAGGCCACTGACCCTTTAAGCCCATGGTCTGAGTAAATACCAGTCCCAGGGTGTCTGTTTTTCCACTGGAGCGTCTGCGACACACAGCGGATCCTTCCGGACAATTATTCAGGCCTCCGTGGATTTCCTGGCACAGGTTCATGTAGTAACTGTAGAACAATATGCAGCCGAGAAGAGTTTAGACTTTCGTGTCTTTAGCGTCCAAGTTTTATTACTGATTAATGCAAAGTATTTAGAAATTTTAACTTTTGCTTCCAGGTCTGCCTCAGCAAGTTCCAAGACAGAACAGAGGCAATTAAATTTTTTTTTTAAACTAGCACTGACGCAACAAACAGAATGCAACCTGGAGTTAGATATAAGGCACGCAATCCAAATTAATTTAAAACTAAATGAGTTGAACCTGCAATTACATTTTAAAAGCATCCTTTATACTATTATATTAATGTTTGAACTTGAGTTTGAGAAACGAACCATACAAGTTGAAAGCATTATTATTAGTCATATTATAAAACTGTTACAAAATTTCTTCCTTTCTGTATTCTTTGAAAATTTAAAAGTTGTGATCCATCCAACATAACTTGCTGTAAACTGTTTAAAAAAAAATAAAAAATAAAAAAAACATTTCCTTACGCGTCCTTCTTGTCGGTGCTGAACTTCCACGGTTCGGTGAGAGAAGAGAGAGTGCGCAGGTCATACGTTTGGTGCTGGCTCACCAGTTTGCACTCCATCTTTTTGGGAGGACAGACGACGTTAGTGCGCCACGTGAAGGTGCTGGAACAAGCCTGAGTCTCACTGAGTAGCTGGGGTTGGCTGTGTGTCGCTGTGCGGTCACACGTGAACAAGATGGTCGACTGCCTCTTAGAGGTCCCTGAAAGATGAAAAGTTTTTTTTTTTTTGTTAAGTAAACAATCTTTAAGGTATTATATTAATACAAAGGCTTATTTTAAGTAAAGGAAAAAAAAGGAAACTTGGACTTCCTGCTTTTTTACATGCTGAAAACTGTCTGGCTGGACCTGTCACTCATCAGTGATGCACGTCGTTTTTTTTTGTTGGTTGCTTCACTGTTCATTGTGAACATTTGTGAAGATAATCATCCTAGTGTAACACCTGAACGTATTCCAGAAGACCTGGACAAGGTAATCTGCATGTCTTTGGACTGTGGGAGTCCTCGAACCGGGGTACCTCGGAGGAAACCCACCAGGCAAACTCCATACACACAGAACGGAGACTGGAATCGAACCCGTGTTGGAACCCATGTCGTATTTGCATATATACATACCGGTTGTTTATATTACTGTACATGTCAAATACAGTATGCTGTCCCTTCCTTTTAATCTAGTTAAAACGTATAAAAGTGATGTACAGTAAAACCTGAAACGTATGTAAAAAATATGTGTGTGTAAAAGACCCTGTGCTAGATTCATTTCTAGCTGCGGGATTTTTTTTTTCTCTCTATTTATACTTTTCAGCTATTTAAAATGCGCCATGTCTTACGTCATGCTGGAGTCACGTTTGACTTTTGAAATGTACAGTAAATAAAAAAATAAATTTTTTGAAGTAATTCCCATCAGTTTTACATGTATTTGATTTCAACGATGTACACTTTCTGTTTTCATGTTTTGTTCTTGTTTAGAGACTGCTCAATTTAAAAACAAATGAAACCAACCTCGGCATTTATAATTCTTACTGTACAGTCTGTAATTTATCCTGCATAATTTATACACTTTATAAACTTAATAATTTACAATATTTAAAAAAGTTACCAAAATGAAAAGTTTATAAGCTTAAAATATATACTGTATGTAAACTGTAGACATTTTTTAAATTTTTTTTATTAGGGCCCCAGGCACTATGACATCAGCCCTGAGTCGCCTAGTGTGTGAAGGGCCATCTTTGTTTTTTTCCCAGCACCCAGGGTTTTTGGGGGTTTTAACAAACTTAAAAACTCAGCACACAGGCTGGAATCTGCTGCCATTATGATGCCTGAGAGTTTGGGCCCCCTCAGAAACTCGGTACACTTCTAGAGCTCATTGAGCTGAACAATTATCACCATGCATGTCATGGGCTCGACTCAACAGGAAGTCAAATTGAAGTAAAATTATATTTACTGTAGCAGAAAAAACGTTTGTAAAGAAAAACAAAAAGAGTACCAACGGGACAGCCAATACTAGTATACAAGAGCACCACATCTTACCATTAGAACAGAAGCCCCATTGCATGTCCTGGTCATAGTTGGCTGTGGTGGCGCACCACTTCCTGCCATCAGTCCTGCCGTCCTCTGTGCACTCAGAATAGGACTTGTCCATGAAGGTGAAGGGAAAGACGCACAACTTTCCATTTGGAGTCACTACAGCAAAAAAAAAAAAAAAGCAAGATAACTCTAAATCTAATGAGTTCTTTTTTGGCTAATAAAGTAATGTTTTATTCCCCAAACTTGACTGTAATATTGGCTTCTCCTTGAGCTCTAGTCACTGATTTACAGATGTCACAGACAATCCCAGTTTAATTTATGTTAAACTCTGTCATGGAGATCTTCTCTCACACACGTTATAAAGCATCTCGTATGACTAAGCTGACCTGGAGGACAGAGGTCTCCGCCTCCGTACTGCATGATGACCGTCTGATCCTCTCGGCTGTAGTTCAGAGTCATGGCCTGGTTGAGGCCGAACGAGAAAGCCGAAGCACCGGACACCAAACACACCGGACTCTTCTTACATGTCTTGTCTGTTACAGACCCACAAACATTCAGCTTATACGTCCCAGAGGGAGCAGTAACCTACACAACACACAAATGCACAAAATATTAACACAGTAGTAACTACTGTTTTATATTACAGGCACTGTAGTAATAAATACATTTTTAACTAACTAACTGGTTTCTACCTGGAATACTGTGCATTTTGTTGTAAATGGAATAATGGCTTAAAGAAACAGTTTGCAAATTGTCATTAAATGTGTATTTTTGAGAGCGAGAGAGAGAAGTACAATAAATATTTGTTAAAAAAAAGATTCCTGCTTCTGAGTGTACAGTTAGTTAATGTTAAGTGTTGATAAGAAAAAAAAACAACATATTTTTCACAAAGATTATCAAAAAATTCTGGACATATGACGCAAAGAAGAAACAAACTACATGTGTGACAAGTGACTTGTCATTTACTGAATGACTGTGAATGTTGTTGATCTATTTATAGCTTGCTGCTTATTGAATTCTGGCTTATTATTAACCTTCTAATGGTGAAATGGTCAAGGTTCTGGTTTCAACCGGTTTAAGATAAAGGCATCTGCTGCAAGAATGAACAAACACCGATGTACAATGTGAACATGGATGGCTACCTGAACGTCTCTGGAGAGACGCGCGAGGTCAAAGGTGTACTGCAGCTGAGAGACTTTTAGCTTGCACCCCTCTGCGGTGACCGTCTCCGGACACACCAGGGGAGTCGCCCACTCGAACACGTACATGCAGTCCAGCTGACGCATCATCTCCGGAGAGCCCTGTAAATCATAAAAGAAAGCTCAAGGGCTATCCAGGTTCGAGTCGCTTATGGATGATGAAGACGCTGATGGAGTAACTTACCAAGTCTGTGTCTTTCTGACAGGTGAAGAGAATTCTGGACGTGTAGTTGAAGGAGGGATCAGCCTTACATTGTGTTGTGCTGGTGAAATCAATCTGCACCTGGTGTCATAAGCCGCAAAAAAGGGGGAAACAAACAAAAAAAAAAAACAGTAAGCAAACAATAACAACAAAAAACCTACAGGTAGTCTCTGACTTGCGTTCCAGGAGCATGTTCACAAGTGGGATTTGTTTTTAAGTCCGACAAATTGAGTCTTATGCGCCTTTGACACAATGTAAAGCATACCAATCCACTTGACGTGGGAACTTGAACTCACACGTCAACCGTAGCATCGCTGTCTCTGCGCCTTTAAATCACGAGGGAAAGCTCTTTGTCTCAGAGCTGTTTCCACTGTATTGAACTGTGAACTTTGAGGATTTCTTCTTTTTGTCAGCCATTTTCTATCATCGTGCCCCTGGGCTGATTCATTGAAACCGATGACTCATTTTTGGTACAATACACGTGAGCTACCTCCTCGATTTGATCTACGCATCTACGAATCATTGTAAAACCGTAGTCTGTTCGTATCTGCGGAAATTCGTAACTCGAATGTTCATAAGTCGGGGACTACCTGTATAAGGAAATAACATTGGTGTAAGAAAAAAAAAAAGGAAAGATCGATACCTGATCAGTGGCGGAGTTATACTTAGGAGGGGAGGTTGCATGTCCGATGTCCTGGAAAAATAAAATAAAAAACCAAACAATAATTTTACCAAGATTGCTCAGATGAACCCGAAACCCTAAAGCAAGGCATTTCTGTCGAGATCCTCATGAACTAAGTGATGCAATCATATGTAACTGAAATGTAACTGAATGAACTTACAATAGGGTCTCCGTTAGGAGGGTCCATGCACACGGCCGCTCCAGGAGGACACATGACCCCTGGAATGGGATTTAGAGGCTGGCAGATGTTGATGTAAAAAACACGAGACGTGTCCTTGCTCTGGTCTGCGTTCTCGCCCGTGTCCTCGTCCGTGGCCGTGTAGTACCCGCTGAGGTGAATCAAGGGACTCAGGTCTATCAGGTTGGTTTTGTTCCAAACCGAGCACCTCACCTGTACACAGGCGACATGATCGTGAGAATGTTAAGAGTAGACAGATTAATAAAGTAGGCATACAAAGTGAGCTGAAAATTATTTTATAATTATTAGGTAAGTAAATTATTTTCCATTAAACATTAAAAAACACATTAAATCACTTAATTAAATTAATTATATTTAATAAGAGTTTGGGGTTCTTAAAATAAAATGATTTCAGTTACATTTCTTACTACATTTTTTTTTTTTTTTTACCCCAAGGGTGCCAATAATTTTCAAGCTAGGTGGTGGCAAGGCCCAGCTGATGCAGCAGTTACATCTTAGGGGTTACGCAATAGTAAACACAGCCATAGTCTTGAGTCATAACTGATTAAAGATGATAACTGAAGTGTCCTGAGTTGACTTATGTAAGGTCAGAGTTTAGACACATCATCCATTATACTTTAAGAATTCTGGCTAATATGCAGTCTACTATTCTTTTCACCGACATCATCACTTTAAAGTCACCGACGGTCCTGATGTCTGCATTTTATACTTAATGTATTAGGTGCATGCAAAAACGGAAACATTTCAGCGCATGACTCACGACTCATATATTTACTAAAACCACAGTGAACAAGTCTTTTCACTGGAAATTTAAACTTCCATTAATGATGTGTTCAATTATTAAATCTCGATTACAGATCAAACAAAGAGGGACATGACTTTGAGCAGTTATTAGGATGTATCAAGTAAACTAGTAAGTGTCGAAAATTACTCGAAAAAAGAGGACATGCATTTAAAAAATATTTTTAATACATTAAAATATTACTTTCATTTTACTCCAAACATAAATTCTATTTGGGCCTGAAGGGTTTAAACTCCAGCTAATTTCACAATCCTAAAATGAATCATGTCTTCTTTTAACTAGTTACGCCTTTAAAGTCAGATCACGTTTTATTTATTTTTTTTAATTCTTAGGAAAAATGTTGCATACGACCTCTGACGAGATTCAAACGAGCCCATGACGTCTAAAAAGGACACCAGGGCATGACCTTGTCCTCATAAGTTGCCGACTAGTGAGAGATCAGCAAATAGCGGACTTGGTAAATGTATAGCTTTAGAGATAAGCAGGGAGAGTGAGCTTAATCGCTTGTTGTTTTTTAGTTTTTACAAGAGTGGGGGTGGGGTGGGGGTGGGAATACAGTATATGGCGTTTTGTGGAGAGGCTGTACATGAGCCTCTGGCTTCTGAATGATTTTTTTTTTTTTTTACTTTCAAGCCAGAAGTGGTTGGTTTTTGCAACAGAAGTGCCTGGACCCACATTAACTTTTTGTAAAAATGCTAAAAACCATGGTTGTTAAGTTTTTAATGCATTATCTAAGTTACATTTTAACCAATAACCTAGGCCCTAAAATAAAAATAATCTTAAGAGAAAGAAAACTGAAAACACCTAACAATAGAAGGAAAAAAAAGGTGTCTGACGTAGAAAAGTCTTTGAACCTGCTTCTTAAGCCGCTATTAAAAAAAACTCTACCTCACCACGGATTCCGGCTGTAGTACCTTTTGTTCGCAGACCAGCGGTGTGTGCCAAGAAAAAAAGTGAGTGCACGTGTCCTCGTCCGAGTCGACCAGCACGGGCTTGCTGGCGCCGCCTCCCTCCGACTTGCAGATGAAGCTGATGACGCTCTTGTGTTTGAGCGAGGGATTGGCCGCGCAGACGTCTCCGCCCTCGTAGGTCAGCTCCACCACCTGGTCCTTATAGACCAGCTTCCTGCTAGACAATCCCCCGTTCACAGCTGTTTTAGTGTCTTTGATACACACTCCTGCAGTACAGACAGACAAGCCCATCAGTATGGATCTGGGAATCTTATTTAACCTTTGGTTTTATTTAAGGTTGACTTTGGGGGCGTCACCTGCTTCAGCAGCGCAGCCGATGTTTCTAACAGGGCCGCAGACATTGAGGCGGTACATCGTCCTCACGTCAATGCTATGGTACACTGTATATCCGTCTTCCTGGGTGAGCGAGCTCAGGTCAAACAGATGCCCTGTGGAGAGAAGAACAGGGACGATCACTAACAAATACTTATGCTAGCTGGTGTTTATTGCTAACATTATGTACAAGAAACGGATGAAAACATAGCTATGTTGTCAGCCACCCGATTCGTATTAAAACTAAGTAGAACGTCTGAACACAGTGTTTGTAAAAGGATGCTGGAGGACTCACCTGTGCGTGGATTCGTGACCTTGCAGTCTCCGTGTTCTGTGCTGTTAAGTGGACACGCTGCTGCTGTGAACCACACAAAGTTGTACACGCAGTCTTCTAGGGCAGTGATTAGAGTGGGCTTTGAGTCCTGCAGGTAGCCAGCCACACACACACACATTTATCCATTATCCACACACTTCTATAAACAATTTTAATTGAAGCATTTAGCCCAAAACAGGTTTATCTGTTTTAACACAGACCGCTCTAAAACATCATAATAAATCGTGATTTATTTCTTAAGGCAATTCTGTTTAATTCAAGGCAATTTAGCGCTGACCCTTTATATAAAACATGTCTGTTTTATGTGTATGTGCTACACATTATTGTCTCACCACTTTGCTGTGATCACATATAAAGCGGATGATGCTGGATCGTTTGCGGTCTCCCCCCGGGCAGTTCGTTCCATCCCTGTACTTCAGCACCAGCGCGTTGTCTTCCCACTGTAGCTCAGACTGAGCTTCTCCCAGACTCACATACTCGTCGCCGGTCTTCTGACACGCTGAAGCGCTGCTCGGGCAGCCCCAGGAACCTGACACACACACAAACAGGATGGGGGAGAGAAAAAAAAAAAGTTATAAAACTTATTATGCAAAGTTGAAGAACTTTTAGAGCCAAAGAACCAAAAGTGGGCGACCTATGACTAAATGATGCAACAACAAGTATGTTTGGTGTATGAGTAAAGGATAAATAAAGTCGTACAACTGGTTAAAAAAAAAAATGGTAAAAAGGTACAACTGGGGCAAAAAACAGAAATACTTCCTGAACAAAAGTTATTGAATGAAATAAAATCTTAGCTTTCTTTTATGCCAGTCCTTGTTTTTAAGGGCACCAACTTTATAAAGTAAAGTTTAATTTTTTAAACACAGCTCAAACTCGAATAACACAATTTTTATTTATTTTTTTAAAATCCAGTTTAAAGTTACACCGAACTTGTATTAACTTCTATCCTTTACCTCGTACTAAGACAGGAGGGTCACAGACATAGATCTGACTCACCGCTCTGTGGTACGAGAGACTTGCACACGTTGATGTAGTAGCGCTGATCTTTGTTCCCGGTCTGAGGAAGAACCACCCAGTTACTGCTGTGCAGGGCCAAGGAGGACAGATCATACGATTGTCCAGTGCCGTCACTGAAAAACAGATGCGGACACAGCGATGAGACACTTAAATAGCACACTTTTTTTTTTCCTGTTGTATGTCCATCTACAGCAAAATCTGAACCTCATGGCATAGGCAACTTGTGTGTGTTGAGGTAAAATATCTTGGTGGAGTATTCATAAAGCTTAACCAATCATCACAAGAACCTCGTCAATCAATATTCTTTAGGGGTGCCAACACTTTTGTTAGGTAAGTTTTCGAGAGAAAATTGAAAAAATTGTGTAAAAATATTGGTTCATGAAGAAAGAAACAAAAGAAAATTTGGATTTTTTGTGTTGTAAGTTAAGTTTATATTCATGGGTATCAATATTTATGATATATGTACATTGTTGCATGTATTCAGACAGAGAGAGAGAGAGAGAAAGAGAGAGAGAGAGGAATAATCGTGTGGTTCTCACTTGTAGGAGCAGCTGGTGGTCTTAAAAGGAGGACAGGCCAAAGCAGTGTGCCATTCAAACAAGTAGGTGCAGTCTGCTGTCTCTCTGATAAACGCTGGCTTCCCCTGCGGTGACCATTCATAAAAAAAACAAATAAAAAAAAACACACACTTAGTAAATAGAAACCCAGCAAGCCTGATCCCATAACCCCATACAGTTCGATTAACATCATACCGGATTCTTGCTGTGGTCACAGGAAAACAAAATAACTGTTGATCGGCTATAAATCTTGTGGCAGGTTTCCCCGTGTGTGTAGTTGATCATTATGATGCCGTCGTCAAATGTTAAGTTTCGATTAGCCAGCCCTGTAAAGGGTAAAGAAAAACCCAAAATCATCGGGAAAATTTATTTACAGAAATAAGATGGATGATAAAATAATTAAAAAATAACATAAAACATCATTAAAACAATTGTACTGACCAGAAATCCTGTGACTGGTACCCTCGACTTGGCAGGAGGAGACATCAGCTCCATGTGCACAAACTATCGATTTAAGAGGGCCGCATACAGCAAAGTGATATTCATACTGCGGGCTCTTCACTTCATAATCCGTCTCAGATAGTGAAGTCAGGTCAAATTCATACCCGCTCCGGGGGTCCTTCACCTTACAGTCTGTACCTGATGGAACAAAATTAGAAAATATATTTATTAAGAAAGAAGCGGTAGTAAAAATTGGAGCGCAGTACAGTTTCGAAAAGATTACACAGGTGACGTAATCTCAGCATTTTCCTTCACCTTTAATTTCTAAAAATGTTTGACTGTTCTCCAAATTTACCAACTTGTACATTAATCACAGAGAAGCTTTTTTTTTTTTATTTTTTACTGATTATCTATTTTTCCCCATATACAAAAATGTGTACCAGTAATAGACGTACATACGAGACAAGACTGTTAATCCCGATCTCATCCACTCTAGAAGGAATTTGTTCGTTATTAATCCCCGCCCGCCCGATTGTAAAAAAATTGCAGATGAAAGTGACCTTTCTGAACCTGTAAACTTGCACACAAGTGATAAAATATAAACAGAACCAAAAGGCGGTCTACGGTAAGATCAGAAAGCAGACACACATGCATACATGGAAACCATTTTTACAGAAGAGACACGTCCTTTTGAAGATCAAGTTTTAAATCTATTTGGATCGTTTGGGATTTAAATCCTACCTTGCACTCTCCTAACTGGACAAGCCTCAGACGTCCTCCAGATGAAGACATATTCACAGCCGTCCTTACGATCAAACATGGGTGAGCCCTTCAGACAGCAACGGAGCAGGAATTTAAAATCTAAGCTTCTTTTTTTGATTTATTAAGAATTAGGAAATCCCATATAGGAAACAAATATAAAAGGTGGAAATAATGGATGAATCAAACAGACTGATGCTGCTTACAGGGCTATCGTCACACTGGAAGATCACGCGTGTCGAGTAATGCCCTTGTGAGCCACACTTATCCCCGTTCTGATAGACGATGCTGATGGAGCCGTCTGAGCCGGCCTGCAGGCTGGACTGCACGTGGCCCAGGTTAACGCCTCGGCCGTTAAACAGCCCGCACGCTCCGATCACTCCGCCTGACAACGACAAAATATTCTGAGTAAAAGACTTTTTTTGCTTTTTTATCAGACAGTGAATATTATTTATTTTAATACAGAAGCACACAGGCAGAAGTTACACTAATGATTATATAAAACTGAGAACCTGGTTCCAAGTCAATTATAAACCAGGTAGGTGTTTTTATTAAATTTTTTTATATTAAATAAATAAATAAAAACTGTTAAAATGCTAGAGGAATCAAAATGCTAAGGAATTCTTTACGGTGTCATATGCACAGTAAAGAAACATGCCCCCCCCAAACAATTAAAATTATTTCTTTGATGTCCCCAATGGATGCGATGAAAACGAAAAAATAAAATGATCAAATAAAATGAATATAGGTATAAAAAAAAAAAAAATAGATAAAAAGTTTTAAAAGTAGAATACGAAAATATATACTGAAAACTCCACGGATCCAAGGTGGGTGAAAGAGTCTGCAATATGATGGAGTAAGTCCGCAGTGGGTGTCCAAATTGTGCAAACTAGTGTGCAAATGATTGTTAACGTGCCGTTATTGGAAAATCTATCTGAATTAAACTGCTACAGCATGCCACCCAGTGGTTGATTAATTTCCTACAACGTCGTACTTCCATGTAAATACGCAGTTAATTTTTAGCGTGTAAGCAGACGCATACAGAATTTTATCGTAGTCCAAGTATGAGTTACCTGGGCAGCCCTGAACAAACGGCAGAGGTTTACACACGCTGATGAAGAACTTCTGAGACTTGGCCTGGTCTGATGTGTCTAAGGGAATGTAGGGTGTGTCATCCAGACTGAGGTCAGTTAGGTCGTACTCATTTCCCTGAGAGTCTGCACACACACAACAAAACAGATTAGTGAAAAGACAGTGAACGTAGCACTGCGACAAATATTTCTAATACTACAGCTATCACTATTACGATGACAGCTTCTACAACTAACACTATAAATATTACTACAATCATCCATCTGTCTGCCTGTCTGTCTGCCTGCCTAGGACACAAAAGAAATCTCCTTAAACTTTTTAATAAAAAAAAAAAAAAATAGCAAAATGTACTACACAATAAACACAAATAAAAATAATTTGGAAAAATCTAAACCTGGGCATTATCCTGCAAAAACATTTATAGTGGAAAAAACATAAACTATCTCCTTTTAGTTGTCATCAACCCCCCCCGGTCTTAAAGGGCGCAGTGCGGTATACTAGTTACATTTACAAAAATAGTTTTTATACCCTATTGAAAAAAAAAAATACATACAGACAAAAAAAAAAAAAGTACACAAAAAATAGTATGTTTTTTATATTAATATAGTATTAATAATATTATCATATATATTAATATATACCATACAGCAACTAATATAGTATTACAATATTTATACAAGTTTTTCCTTTCCCTGAAGTGTGTATGCATTTTTTTTTTTTTTTGGCTGACTCTGTATGCATTAGCTTACCAGTGATCCGGCAATCTACCGGTGCAGGCTCACAAGCCAGAGCTGTGGAGAACTCGAAAAAAACGTTATGCTGTTCATGTAAGGATGTGCCCAGCTCCTCATTAGTGACCTTTAGGGAGCCGTTAGTGGCACTGGGTTCACACACAAAATTTATGGTGAACGTAGCTCTGGTGCCTGCAGTGCGAGAGAGAGAGAGAAAGAGAGAGAGAGAGGGAGAGAGGGTTGAGCGAAGCCACTCATTCAAAATACAATATTACAAGGTTAAGTCGAAATGATCCACTTTTTTTTTTTTTTTTTTTAATACATAATTTTTACATAATCTTCTTGCTTTTTGTACACTTTGTCCTTTATCTGTCAACAAGCTTTGGTATTTCGTCGTCTTGAAATCTTGAACCGACGTCTTGAAATCTTCTTCGGAAGTGAATCTTCGTCTTCGTAGTGCTGATTACAGGAGACCGAACAGGTGATGGAGCGAGATTCAAGACTATACGGAGGATGCTTTAACACTCCAGAGAATTCAATCACTTCGGCGATTTAATTAGCAAAGCAAGTCTTGTTATTTTTAATTTCGACATGAAGGTAAGATTATGGTATCGCTAATCATGATGCAAAGTTTTGTAGTTGTGAGATATGACTCATTAACCCACCCTGTGATTTATCCATGTCTCCTTTATAGACGAGACTAAGCTGCCCATCAGTGGAAAACTGCAGCGATCTTTCTACTCCGACAAAACTATGAGGCTTGCCGTCCTCCACCACACAACCCGCTATGTCCGGATTGTCCGTTCCACACTGTCGCGCAGCCGAGCAGATGTTCACCTGCCCGAGACACAAGGAAAACGCAACTCCGTTAAGATTTTAGAAGTATGTCTTGCTTTGAGGGAGGTCAATAAATAAATTAATAAATAAATGTATGTAAACTTACGATGAATTCCTTTCCATTTGCCGCTACCCTGTATCCATTTGGGGAGGCCAATGGGAGCAGGTTGAACTCAAAGTTGATGTTTGGATGCTTTAAAGAACAAGTCTAATACACACATAATACACACACACACACACACACACACACAATAAATGGTTTACAAGGGCAAAATAAACAATTAAAACATAATTTTATTTGTTTTCAGTGAAAGCACTGCAAGATGCTCAGTGATGCCTAAATTCTTGATTCTGATTGGTTAGAAAGTGTTTTCCATGACATTCAAGCAGCTGCAAATCATCTCCTAAGGTTTCCTTTAGGAAAATGAATGATTATTAGATTCATTGCGCTTTTTAAAGAATTTAACTAATGAAAAATATGCTAGTACAACACTTACAGTTCGGGCAATCCGAATTATTAAGATATTGTATATTTTCTCGCCTTGTTTTTCAATGAGAGCAGAAAAGTATTTTTAACAGACTTCTTATTTTTTTTTCTATTATTTTCCATGTATGTTTATTCTATTTCTGGATCTACAAGTCACCTCACAACCATTTACAGGAAGTCCCCTACTTACGAACGAGTTATGTTCCAGGAGCACGTTCATAAGTCGGATTTGGTCAGAAGTCTGGGCCAAAGTGAGCCTTAAACACCTTTGACACAAATATATACAATATAAAGCATAACAATCCACTTGACTAAATCTCACCCCTTTCCCAACACTGCCATCATGTGACCAAAAACCGTAACCGCACCTAAGGAAATAATCTCACAGTGAAACAACGTTTCTGCACCTTTAACTCTTGGCGAGGGGGAATCCCATTTGTCATTTTGTCTCAGAGCGAATTTTCCCGCAAGAAATAATGGAAACGCCAATGATTCCTTCCACAACCCAAAAATATTTATATAAAAATTTATTATTAAGGTAAAAATAAATCAAATTCACCTGCACTGTACTTTATCTGGTGCACAAGCTACCTCTGCGATTTGTTTACATCTTGTTCACGAATCTTTGTAAAACCGCGGTCCGTCCGTATCTGCGGAAATTCGTAACTCAGATGTTTGTAAGTCGAAGACTACCTGTACTGGGATTGTGCCGCTTCAACTTTTTAAATAAAACTTAACATGAGAGGAAAAAAAAAATATGTTGTTACTTGTTACCTATTAATAATTAATGGCTATTGATTGCTAAGATGCTCAACTATTGGTTAATAAGAACTGGAGAATGCAGTGTGTGTGTGTGTGTGTGTGTGTGTGTGTGTGTGTGTGTGTGTGTGTGTGTGAGCTGAGACTCACCTGATTATTTACAGCAGTTGAAATGGCGCAGGCAGCCTCAGTGTCCCACACAAAGTTCACTGTGCATTCCTGATCCGATATGAACCGTGGACCGGTTAACTGAAAATGATGAATATAGTTAGCATAGCATCACTGTTTTTTTTTTGCTCATTTATTCTGATACACTGTACACAGAAGATATTTTAAAAGGTCATCCTCACCATGGAGTGTCTCGTGCAGACGAAGTGAATGCGGGTGGTGTAGGTGCTCATCTTCCCGTCCACCTCGCAAGCTGAGCCGTTTGTGTACTCCAGCATTAGCTGATCGTCATCTACGATCATCGGGCCTTTTGTAGCCACGCCCATGTTACTGATGGTCACTTTTTCCATGCCCTATAAAAGTACCACATGGGACATGGTACAGTTTCAATATAATTGTAAATATAGCTTGGAAACTACATGAGAATAGATAAATAAGCACTTAACACATTTAATAAACTTCTTGGTGGTTCAAAAGGGTATACAATGCACTAGATTTAGTCTACAATGTTAATATACCTTACATAGTAGTGAATATTAAACAATTCAGGATTTGTCCAAACTAAAAAAACATATAAACAAACAAACTTTAAAAATGAAATGAGCTGAAGATGCGGTGTATTTTTACTTAATGCATGGAAAAATTTAAAGTTGTCTTAAAGTCTTAAAAATTTAATCAAATCCAAAACATTAATTGTTTACAACAGAATTAAGACATTTTATTTTATTTATCTCACAAAAACAGGGCACTGTCGCCATTATCCTTGGTTTACGTGATGTAGCTCAACCACTAAATTTCCTGCCAGTCTCCTACTACACACTCCCATCCAGTAGGTGGAGGTATCGCACCGTCTTCTCAAACTCAAAATAAGAAAAAGCAACACTCTTGCAAAAGGCGAGTATTTGTGGAAGTGATTTATATTTTCAGCGGAAGCTATGATATATTTCTCAAGACTCAAGACTGTCTAAACTTAAACTAAACAATTTACATTTATTTAGTCTGATAGTGATACATTTAAAGGAAAAGATAAGATATATAAGATATTTTTTAAAAACTGCTGTTGTACCATCATAAAAAATTTATAAAGCAGTTTAAATCAAACGTTTACCTGAGCACCCTCAGGTTTTGTCTGACACACTGAGGCGAGCCGGTCGCAGCCTTCCACATTGGTGAGAGGCCGGCAAACGTTTATGTAGTACAACCTCCCGTTTCTGGGGTCGCTGGCCTGCCAGTTATCGCCTTTTCCCAACTTTGACAAACTGTGGGATGGGGAAAACAACAAAAAAAAATTATTATAAAATAAAATAATAATAAAATAACAATAACCACCTTTCAGTACAAATACATGAGAAAAGAGTCAGGATTGACAGATAACAGAACAGATCAGGATGAAGTAAAGAAATATAGTTAAGGTTCTCATGAATCAGGGAAACATAAATATGCAGAAAGAACATTGCTCACCTAGACAAATCAAACTGCTCCAAGGTAACCGGGTTAGTGACCACACACTCCTGTGGCCTCTCTGGGCAGGCGTAGGAGGTGTACCACCTGAAGTTGTAGGTATAGTCATCCTCAGCCTGAGAGAAACAACATAAGGGGATTTTATTTATTTATTTATTTATTTTATTTTTATTTTTTTTTAGGAAAAAACGATTGATATATTAATGTTTAAAATGCTACTACTACTATTAATAATAATTAGAAGTAGAAAGACAAGAAGAAGAAAGTTTATATTAACTAACTTTATAAAATCACCTAAAATCAACAAATCATTGCCATGTCACGTTACATTATTACTATATTATTATTATAAACAAAGACAAATATATTATTATTAGTTCAGGTAGTGGTAGTAATTATGTAATATCTAGCAGTAGAAGGAGGAGGCATAAAAGTAACAAAAGTAAGAGTAGTAGTAACAATAGCAGATAACCAAATAAGGAGTAGTAACAGTAGCAAAGTGAATAGT
>JAOVVA010000035.1:10639274-10675993 GCA_028565275.1 Leiocassis micropogon | reverse complement strand
TACCCTCTTCCAAGTTGTGTTGGACTAATGGCACTTAGTTATTAACCTAGTTAACCCAGTGTAAGTATGTATCCAATAATGTAAACTTTAAAGCCTTTTTTGTAAGTCGCTCTGGATAAGAGCATCTGCCAAATGCCTAAATGTAAATTAGTAGTATCAATTGTAAAAGTAGTACAAATATAAGTAGTATAAGAAGTAACAAAAGAAGGTAGAGGTAGAAGCAGTAAGAAAAGTAGTAGTAAAATAATTAGCAGTAGTACCAGTAGGAGTAATAGGAGTAAAAGTAATCATAGAATAAAGTAGCAGGAGTAACAACATGGGGAGTAACAGTAAGAGTAATAGTAACATGAATAGCAGTAGTAATAAGAATAGGAGATGTATTAGTTGTAGAAATAATAGTAACAAGCAGCTTAGGAGTAACAGTAGGAGTTCGAGTACTAAAAATAACTTATAGGAATAAGTAACAGATGTTAAGCAACAGAAAATTACAATAAAAGTTGTCAAAGTAGTTGAATGATTAGAAAATAAATAAACGTAGGAATAAAAATAGTACAAGTAATAGTAGAATAAGTAGCAGTACTAATAAGCAAATAAGCAGTACTGGAGAAATAGTATTACGCCAGGTAAAAGAAGTAGTAGAACGAGTAGACGTAACATGAGCAGCAACAGTTTTAAGAACAGTAGTAGTAGTAAAATATTTAACAGTAGTATCAACGGCTGAAGTAACACGAGGAGTAACACTCGTAAAAGTATTAGAAGTTGTAGAAGTAGTAGGAGAAGTAAAAGTAAAATCAATAGCAATAATAATAGAGGCAAAAGTAGCAGAATAAATAGCAGAAAAAGTAGAAGGTTAGTATTTTATTTTAGTAGTGTTTATTGTTTTAGTAATTCTGGGATTTAAATTTTTTTTTTAAGTTTCATTATAGTTTAAAAAGAAAAAAAAAAAAAAAAATCAGCCCAGGAGGTGAAGTGCAAACGTTAAACATCCTGACTGCTTGGTGCACCAGTGGGAAACTGCACAATGTGATTTCTCACTGCTTGTGTCCAATCTTTCATGTCCACTCTCTTTTCTTTATCTGTAGTTCCATACCTGAAACTCAGGTTTGCCCAGGCCGGCCTCTCGGTCACACAGGAAGGAGATGTGTGTGGAGCGCTGTGTGTGCTGCTTGTTGTTGTACCGAGAGCCGTTTCTGTAGTCCAGATCAATCATGCCATCGTAATACGACAGACTGGAGTTAAACTCGCCCAGGTTCCACGAATTAGACGGAGTACTGATGAAAAATGAAAAGAAACAAAACTTAAAAAGGAAAGGTCCACGAGTTTTATGAAGTTTTGATTCAAGTCAAGACTGTGGACTTTACTGACCTCTTGTCAACCTGACAGGCTCCTGATTTCTCGGGACAGTTTGAGGCTTTAACATTCCCGCAGACATTAATAAAATAGTCATATTTGTCATTGGATACGTTGTAGTAACCTCCATCAGCCTTCTTCAGCGGGGTCAGATCGAAAGAAATTCCTAGAAATAGACCAACATGTTTATTCAACATCTGCAGGAGAAAGGAAGAATTTTTTATATTTTTTTATATATATATATAATAATAATAATATATATTTTTTAATAATAAATGGAGCAGTTTTCTTAGATCTAGGGCCATCTGAGATCAAAACGATGTTGAATCATCCTAATCTATATAATAACTATTTTACCTGGATATTAAAATTATACATTGTTAGGAAAAGATGGAGAAACAAACAAACAAACAAACAAAAAAAATTTATTAGATTTTCAACAAGATTCTTTTATGTGGCAATTCATGTATCATCAAACCGACTACCAAATCAAGTTCTTAAAATACATTTCAGGTTGTAAAATGTTGTCATTCCTCTTTAATCCTACAAGTGGAAAATTCTAAACAATTCACACATGAGCAGGGAGCGCAGCACACTGTGTGATTGGAGCAAAAATTTGTTTAGAATTGTTTATATAAAAAAAATAAAATTACAAAAAATAGAGAGAGAACCAAATTTTTAAAATCTTAATATATTAACAGAATCGCAATTTATATGGAATTGGCGCTCCTCGTATAGTGATATTGTATCGGGTGGTCCCTGGTGTTTCCCAGCCCTACTGGAAGGTGTGTTTTAAAGAAAAAATGGAAAGTCAGCTGTGATCAGATTTCGTGAGGAGAAATGTCACCAGGAATAAACGAATGATCTAAATGAAATTCCATGTAAATATTTTAATTTGCAATATATAAAAAAATCGTAAACAGGCGTATGTTTCAATAAAATGAAAAAACCTGTGTCTATCTGAGAGCTACGAGTCTTTGTGCACAGCAGGCTGTAAGACATCTCTCTCTACCTGCGGAGGAGTTTTCCACTTTACAGTTGTCCCCCTTGGTGCGGGTGAGCACACAGGCGGCGGCGGTCAGCCACTCGAACTCATAAATGCAGCCGTCGCTGGACACGCTCCTCATGACGGGGGCGCTGTCCATGTCACCGGGCTTACACTTCAGAGTGATGATGCTTTTGATCTTTGTGTTTTTCCTGCACTCATCTCCGTCTGTGTATATGAGCCTCAAGTCTTTCCCCGACATGTCCTTCTGTGGTGAGGACAGGAATTTACCCAGGCTGACCGACGTTCCTTTCCCTGATGAAATAACGACTGATTAGCAGAACGATCACAAGAGAGACATTTTACTTTGACATGTCATTTTGTATGATAAATGTGAGTAATTTATACGAACATACGATAGGTATGCGCATTTACAAGGGAAATTAAAAAAATAGAGTACAGTACTGTAGGATGCACAACTTTTTCATCCTGGCATTATACAATTTAACTGAAGCTTAAAAATAATAATAAAATGTAGAAATAACATAAGCATGAATAAATGAGTAGAATGTATATAAGAATAAAGAAAGGAAATAAAATTATTTAAAAAATATATATTATTAATTTACATTTTTGTATGTATAAAAATTTTATATATCCAAACTAGTGCATGGAAAAATGTTAAAATATAAAGTGGAACTACTAGAATTGTTTATGGATATAATCTGGAAAATAGATATTTAAAAAAAATCCTTAAATACCAAGTATAAATACAAATAAATTAAGTACATAAAGTATAAATAAAACAAAAATTTTGATTTGTGCGAGACATAAAAACACTTCAAAAGGAGATTCCACTACCAGAAGCTTTATCTATATATGAATATAAAAACTGAAAAACTTATCTAACAAAAAACTAATAAATAAAATCTAAAAGACAGATAGTCCAAACTCCTTTATTTTGCTTTTACAAAAATTTTATATGTAATGTACTGTATCACTCACCCACAGCACACACGGCTGCATCATCAGGACATGAGTCAGTTCCCTTCTGCTTGATGATTTTATTACACACATTGACGTAATAGAGTTTTTTATCCCTTCCTGAAACGTTAGCATCCACAGCCACCCAGTTTTGTGGTGTATCAGACGCTAAAAGGCAGAAAACAGAAACAAGACTTGAGAATGTTTAACTTTTAAAGAATTTAATACAAAATAGAAATCCACAAGGTTGCTATTTGCGTTTCATAACATGTAACACACTGGCTGACTCCAGTGCTGATGAGATCCTAAAGTATGACTACTAGTAAGAATTCGAGCGCCGATGTTGTAATAGTGCTAGATTATATGACAAAACGACTACACGACTCAGATATCGCAATACAATAATATTACAGATTTCTTTCATAATATGACTACCCTCTTATACACATCACGCACAACAAAGATATAAATATCTGTGACTAAATTCTAACACTGCCCAGGAAATATAATACTGACTGGTCAAAGGGTGTTGATTAAAATTCCTGATACCGCAGCGTGGTTAAAGTCTGTAAACTGAATGGTCAGAAGGTTTGCTGTATAGTTCAGACTATTTCTGGATTTCACATGACTGATAGGTTAATATCAATGCGCTTGTTTTAATACGTTGTGGTTTCTATGATAACAGCTCACACATGGGGACTTTTACAGTGGACACTAAGAGTAAGAATAAAATCAGTAAATTACATGTTGATGTTTTGAAAAGCACACCAAGTAATTGGTGATTTTTATTTTTTTACAAGACATTATATTCATAACTTGCAGTTGGATGGATATCTGTTTTTCGTTATGGTTGTAGCATCGTAGATAAAACTAGCGCTCACCTGCGTAGCGAGTGAGACGGGACAGGTCATAATGCATCTTGCCATCAGTGACTCTACACAGCAGGTCCTTGGTTTTATTTATACACGCATATGATGTCTGCCAGTTGAAGTAATAAGTGCAGTCGGCCTCTCCTGTGAACACGGGGGAGCTGTTGTCTGTGAAAAATAAAGAAATATATAAATAAATAAATACATTTAATTATAGCAGGAATTAATTTGGATTAGAAGACAAAAGAAGATAACAAGTAAACATCATCAGCTTCAATGGTCAGTGTGTAGTCAGTGTATGCCTAAAACTAAAATAAACAATACGTAATTCAAGTCATGGCTAGAGAGAATGGGATGTGTTTTTTTTTACTGGATTGTAAAAAAATATATATTACAAGATTGTAGATTGCAAAATGCTATTTTCCAAACTGTGCATGATGGAAGTTTAAAAAAAAAAAAAAAAAAATGTTTAGAGAGAAAAATTGCAATTTGAAGGTTTATGGAAAACCAAGGGTTTAGCCAATAAAAGATTAATAAGATGATGAAAATGAAGCATGGTAAGACATTATAAGACATTTTATACCATGAAGCATGGTAAGACATTAACTAATTTATTTTATTTTTTTAGGCTGTTTAATTTGTCAGAAGTTAAGTGACTGAACAACTAACTGGGGCAACTGTGTGGGCAACTAACTAAGTGAGTGAATGGGTGAGTGAGTGAGTTACTGACTGTTTAAGAATCCAACTGTATGATAAAGTGACTGACCTAATTAGTATCTGAGTGAAAGACTGGTCAACTGACCAAACAACGAAGTGACTGACTGAACAACAATGTGACTGATCGATTGGCTGAGTGACTTAGTTAGCACTTAACAAAGTAAGTGCTTGTGCAGGAGACTTTATTCATTCGTTCAGTGAGGTAAGTGACTGACCGACTGACTGGGTGACTGACTAAATCATGGAGTCACTGACCAATGGACCAAATAAGTGATTGACAGATTAAATTAGTGACTAACAGAATGACCAAATAAATGACTGAAGAACTGTGACTGAGTGACTTAACAAATAAATGATTGACTGACTGACAACCTGCTGAATGATTGATAAATTGACTGACAGAATGACTGACTGAGTGATGGAGAGAAGAAGTGAACGTAGGAGTGACTAACTGAATGACTGACAAATTGATCGAATGAATATCTGAAATGAAAGAGTGACTGACTCAGTATGAATGACTGAACGAATAAGTGAATAACTGACTTTCAAAATGACTGAATGACTCTTAAACTGACTGGTCAGTCATTGTTTGAGAAATTCAGTCAGTCATTCCGTCAAACAACCTCCTGAATAAGTGATTGATGGGGCGACTGAATAAGCGAATCACTGACTGACTGAGCTATTGTCACTGACCCGCAGTTGTGTTGCACTCAAAGTTTATGACAGTCATGCGCCGGAAGCCCGAGCTGCATCCGTTTCCATCAGGATAGATGAGAGTCAGATCTCCATCAGAGTACCTGTATCAGGACAGAGACAACTTTAAACCCTGATTCTCACAGAACACACTTCTGATCTTTTACACAAACAGAATAATAAAAAAAAAAAAATCTTTTATCACTCCCATTTTAAACACAACACAGATCTGTATGGATATATTCTATGTACTCATAGCGGTGTTGATCCAATATACATCATTTTTAACTGACTATTGCTCGGAGTTTATTATTATATAAAAGTACTGAAGATGAGAAAGTCAGCTGTTGCACACCTGAGGGTTTGATTCTTGTGCCTCCCAGCGATTCTTTTCACTTTTTCTCCGACCTTCATCTGGCAGGACGACACAAAACCCTTTTCGTCTGAGCACTCGCCGGCTCTGGTTTCTCCACACACATTAAGATAGAACATGTAGGTGTCCTTGCCAATCTTGGCCTCAACGGAATAGGGGGCGTCTCCGGCTGCAACACGCATTGGGACGTTTAATCATGAGGGGAAAAAAATAAACGATATTCTTAAGCTCCGTGAGAGCAATCATCTTTCTAGGTTGCTCGAGGGGTGATTCGGTTCTGCGTCATGACTTACAGCCGCGTGTCAGGTGTGTGAGGTCGACAGAGATGTCATGTGTTTCGCTGGTCAGTTTGCAGTCGTGACTCTCCAGGTAGTCTCTGTGGCAGGCGTACTCGGTCACCCACTCCACCTCGTAGCGACAGTTCGCCTCGGCGGTCAGCTTCGGGTCACTTCCCTGTAAAGAAACGGAGCTCAATTAAAATCTTTTAGCACTTTTTATAACTTTATTAAAATCTAGATACAGTAAACAAGCCAGAAGAAATGATTTTAAAAAAACTTGTTAGAGTGTGTTTAAACATCCTGCTGGTCATTATTCATCTTTTAGATTTTAAATAAAGCCTCGTTTTTATTAGTGGTTTACACAGGGGTGAAAAAAAAAGAAAAAAAGAATGTCAGTCTTATTTATAAAAGGGATTTATCCCAAGTCATGCTCTGTGCTGGATCAGATGATCGGATCACATAGCTTGGGTTTGTTTTGACTTTATTCCAGGAAGCCATGACCTTCTCTCCACACCTAGAATAAACCAAGGTCATTTATTTTTCTAACTTGTCGCCACTTTCAAATATAAAAAAGCAAATTTTCTATTACTTCAGAAACACTTCATTTTATACAATATATACAACATATCATTTAGAGATACAATAATTATGCATCCAGGCATGACACCAGAACACTTCCTCTACTGGAAATGTTTCTCAACACATGATCTAATTTCGGTTACATTAAACTAGTTGCATGTGTGAGGAAGTTTGAATCTGGTAGCACGTGATTGTTTAACTCTAGTTCAAACTGACCAGCACTTCTTTTAACGCTTGTGAAAATAAATCAGGAAAAAAATTAAGAAAAGAGATTAACTTTAACATTTCAGATTCGGTAAAAAGTTTTAAAACATAGACACAATATCTCAGAATAGTGTCCTGTGATTTAATTTAACACAAACTCGATATTATTTTGTGCTAAACCATTTGGATTCTGGAATCATATTAGTCAGAAGGTGTGTGCGTTATTGTTAATATAGTAACAGCTCATACAAGGGCCTTGTATAGGCGATAACACAATCTAAGAATAACAATGCATGGATTTAAAAAATAAATGTAGGTATGGGTTTGGTGAAGATTTTTTTTGTGAGAATATATTTATGAACTCAGTGCTTTATTACGGTATTTAAGAAAGTTTCACAGAACAGAAAAGTCTTTGGAAGGCGGACCATGCTTTAATTTAATTTTACACGGATTATAATCTACCGGGGCATGTGTACAAGTGCTTTTTGTTTTCATCTGGGCCTTCGGTGGCCATGAAACAAATAATTTATACATTACTCAAGGGTATAAGTGTGAATAACTGTAGTGCTGCAGAGACCGTAGACTTTAGAAGAACTGGACAAACCCTCCGTGACATCAGCCAATGGTTTTAAAGCTCAATTGTGGGAAGCCTGGTCGTTGCCAGAGTCTGGCTTTCGTTTGGAAGAAGCTAGCCACAAGCTAGCTAGCTTTGCTACAATGCTAAGGTGGATAACGTTAATTTATATGCCATCATTGCTCAGACTTTGATTGAACTCCGTACCCTACGTGTCGTCCTGTATGACTTCGACATTTCCTGAGGTAAGTTAAGCTACAACCATTTCAGTTAGCCGGTTAGCTAAAATGATCCATAGTGGACAGCTAGCGGTTTGACACCTGCAATGCAGCCATCATTTAAATCGGCCACGTCCCTAATTATGTATAATTTCATAGCTTAATGTAATTTTACCTGATGATTTTTTTTGTTTTATGTTTTTTTTTTAATCAGGCTGCTAACATTTATTTTTGTTGTAAAGTCTTAACACTTAAACACTTTCACTTTTAGAGCCAACAAGGAACTGCATGTTTTGGCACTTTGGCATTTGCTTTGTTTTTCAGAACCGTGGTTTGCCTTTATTTGTTCACAAGGCAAAACATCAATTCATTGTCTGAAACAGTAAAAAAAAAAAAAAAAGTATCAGTTTCCGCAGGAAATAACAGGTTTTCGTGCCTGCATGACAGAATGTAGGTTCTGTCTAAAGCTGCATTGAAAATAAATTATTTATAAACAAACTGTGTTCATTCTTCACCTAATGAATCTTCACTCATCTGAATCGAAGACGCAGCAGGGAACCTTCAGGAAAACTGCCTAATCCCATAACTATTTCATCTGGGGTTTTTTTTCCTTTTCTTCCATTGTTACAACTTGTTAAACCACAAGATGACGTGTAAGGCTTCACATATTGCGATCCCATTCTCATTTTACCCACAGATCATACATCTCTCTAGCTGATGTTCCCATCTTTTAAAGACATCAAATCTCCATCTCAATCCGGAGATGATCCTGCTTTGTGTGTGAACATGTTTTCCAGAGTACACTCTCACCTGCTGTCTCGTAGAGGGGCAAATGAAGGTGATGGTGACTGCAGGCTTATGTCCATTACATGACTCGTCTTCAGACTCGTACAGCAGGCTCAGCCTGCACCACACACACACACACACACACACACACACACACACACACACACACACACACACACACACAAAACTTAGACTAACATGCATATCCATGATGATGGTGAGCTGTAATGCGTTCATCGGTGCACATGTGTCCGTGTGCATGTATGCGTACCTGTCATTCGCGGAGAGCCCTAGGGGCTTGTCCGGCTTCCCCAGGCTAATTGATTTGCCTTGTTTGGTCCAACAGGCAGCAGTGTCTTTAGGACAGGGACTGTTTGCTTGATCTAGACACAAAGAAAGACAATTGATGACTCTTTTATTTTTGTAAAGTCTTAACACTTAAACATGATTCATTTTGAAGCTAGCACTTTGTGGCACTTGTTTTGTTTTTTTTCCCAGAACAGTTTGCTGCCTTTTTGTTCACAGGGCAAAACATTACTTTATTTTCTGAAACTGTTTAAAAAATAAAAAGGTAACAGTTTCCAACGGAAATAACAGGTTTTTCATCCCAACTGATGAAAAACACACAGTGATTGTGATAAAGAAAACAACTTGCATTTCCAGCAGGCTGAAGTACTTAACCTTCTGTAATTATTATAACAAAGAACCAAATATTATTTTTTTAAAAAGCTCTACTACCGCTACGTCAAGCACATGAGCAGAAGTTGAGTGAATAAGAATCTGTCTATCATTTTCTCGTTCTCGTCTCGCCATCACCGGCATCAAACCGCCCGTTGATGGGACACGGACAGGCCGATACCAAGAGCGGGAGACGAGACTGTGTTCTCACCTAGATTTCTGCAGACGTTGATATAAAAGTCGACGCTGTCGTCCGAGTCGTCGACCAGGTAGCCGCCTGTGACCTTGATGAGGGGGGTGAGGTCGTGTTTTTTTCCATCTGAATCGAAGACGAAGCAGGGAACCTTCAGGAAAACAGAAAAAAAATAAAAGGGTGTATTAAAGACGGGTGAAGAAATATATTATGAGGGGTTTCATTTTTGAGTTATATGATATCTGCAAGCAAGTTAGAAAAACTACCAAAAGAGTCAAAGACAAGAATGTCTTTCTGTAAATAATTTTAACAATAAAATAAAAATGTATAATATTTATACGGTACGTATTCAGATTACTTAGTCTGATATAAAATTTTTAGATAAAAAAAAAATTGTACATTAATAAACAAACTACAATGGTTAGCAAATTGGTGTGATATAAAAAGAATAAGATGTGGGCTGTTTATCTAAAGAAATAAAAAGAAATAAATAAATCAACATCGGGGTGGTAACAACAACCTCAGGCTGCTGTTGATTATTTTCTCATTTCCAGCATGTCCTCCAGTCATTAATCTTAAAATGTTAGACAAGATGACAATGTGCTCTTTTCTGGTTTGTGAAATCACCTCCCACCCATACACTCATACCCTTACTCTCTCACTCTCACACACACACACACACACACACACACACACACACACACACACACACACACACTCATGCTTCCATCTACCAATCCCACCCACCGCACTCACCTCCTTAAGTGGTTTAAACTTGTCTCTCTTGCAGGCTGCATAAGTTCTCCATTCAAAGTGATGAACGCACTGTGACACGGTCATGAACTCCGGCGTCCCCTTTAGAACAGGGAAAAAAAAAAAAAAAAAAAACAACAACACTAAATAAGGGGCATGCTTGGATTCGTGTTACTCTACATCTATGTCATATAACTGAATCGCCCAGGGAAGTTGTGGCACTATTTGGAAAAGAAATAATAAAAAATAAAGTTATGGTTGAATTGTGGTGAGGAGAGAATGCTCGTAAATTTCTGCAGTTCCTTTTTAGGAACTATAAATATATAGCAGACTGTGAATCTCACATCAGTTTTGTTTCCTCAAAACTCGAGATCAGACATGTGATTATTGAATGACATGGCTGATTTTAAACACTGAGCCATGCTGATTTCATGCCACTAACATAAAAAATAACTTCTCACCAAGACACTTACGAATGCTATTATGCGAGGGTAAAAAATAAAATAAAATAAGTCCCAATTTTCAGAACAATCAGGAGCACTATAGCCACCACATTTGGGTTGCAAACAGCATTAACAAATTCTGCTCTCCTTTAAATCTGAATGCTGAAATCACGTGTTCAAAATTTTGGACATATTCAAAATGGTGTTATATGCATGTTTGTGAGAAACTAATACATAATAATAATAATAATAATAATAATTATTATTATTATTATTATTATTATTATTATTCCTCCTAGACTGTAAATCTAACCTTCATGGGTAACATTTACAGACACCCTTGATGAACAAGTACCAAAAAAAAAGGTGAAAGGAAATGCCATTTGCCTAATGCAGAATAGTAAGTGTGCCTTAAAGTAATACGAAAAGTCTTTTATATATATATTTTATCCCTTAAAATTTGGTGTGCGAAATTGAAAGAAGATGCTGAGGACGTTCCCTAAATTTGGTAAATAAATTCCACTAGAGGGTGCTAAAATAAAAAAAAGATTCTAACAATCAAAGATATATTTTATATATACCAGGAGCGTTCGACTCAAACAGGGACTTATGATTAAAATCTTACAGTGTTTCCTACAGGTTGACCGAGCTTTATATTTGGTTGTGTATGTGTGTGAGTGTATAGCCGACATGTAGTTCTATTACGGCCTACATTCTGTTTTTTTTTTTTTTTTTTTTTAAACGTCACCTTCAAGCTCCTCTAAGGAGAAACGGTCTCAATTACGACATCATTTCAGTTTGTAAACCATGTGGAAATATCCGGCAGTGCCGCTAGGTCCCTCATAACTGCAGATTTTTCTATTCACGCTACGAGCATGAGCATTTTTTCCTAGCTATATGAGTAAGCATATGAGTAAATCATTATCATGGTGCGATGGCTCGGCTCTCTGAGACCCGTAGTGGGTTTTTGGTCAGACGGAAACTAATTTATCTGCTCGCTTAGAGGTTTCGTTTTAAATGAAACCATTCCTCCATCTGCTGCAATGCAACGACGCTTACTCAACGACACCAAAGAGGAAGTTGAAACAACATTTCTAGTTTATTAGCAGCTTCTTCCTTTAAGCAACCTTACCATTGTTTTACCGCACTGGAAACTGATGCTGCTTTGCACTTTGTTGCTCGTGCCTTCGCATGTCCGAGTGGTGTTGAAGGTGAGCACGGAGCTGGAGGACGTCTGCGAGGGGAGATCACCTGACCGAAACAAAAAACAAACATGTAATTAAAATCCTTCAAAAGATGATATACGGCAAAGAAATCAAGATATCGATAATCAGGTCCATAGCAACGAACCGAGAAGAGTATTTATTAGGCACGACATGAAACCGCGTTTATTTTATGATACTTATATTAAATATCAATAACATTCTCTTTTTAAAAAACTTTAAAGCACATAAAAATAAGTAAAAAAAAAAAAATTCATATAACTAGCTAAGAACATGACACAATCCTATCCAGCTTTCGCATCACAAATATAATCAGCACAATATTTCATATAATATATTACACTACTGAGAATAAAATTACACTAAAAAATATAGTGTTACATAATAAAATTAATCCTAACCCAAACAAAAAAAAATATAACAACATTTTCAGAACTTAAGTAAAAAAAACAATTTTTTTTTTTTGTTTTTTCTTTATTTTTTTAATCTCCCTGAATCATTGAGACGTGCTTTACTCTGTGGACGCTGACAATAAAAACTGACCCACACTGAAGACATTTTCTTTTCATTAAAGGTGCTGGTTTCAGGCAAAACTAAAAAAAAAAAAAAAAAAGAGCACATTCAGCTCTTCTGGCTTCACCGAGATCCGAGCGCGCGCGCACACACCGCAGAGATGCATAATTAATCACAATAGAACTGGTATCCAGATAAAGGTTTCTATAATAAACACAGAACAGCTGGTGTTAGAGCTCCAGCGTTCCTTTTACGCAACAACACGCGCTGGAACGCAACTATTTATCACATTTCAAACCATAGTGACATTCAAGGACTCCAGTGTGGATCATGTTCATTGCCTTGGTCATGCAGCCCCAACACACACACACACACACACGTTAAGTTGTAAACTCGACTGACCCCGCTTTCCCTCAATCAATCAATCGATCGATAATGTATCTGCCACAGACACATGCAGATATACACAAAAATAGTTTTACAGAAGAAAAGTTCTAAAAGAAAGAAGGAGGAACATGGAAAATGTAAAAACAACAGAAAAATAAAAGGAAAGCAAAAAGCAAAGAAAGAAAATAGGAAAAAATAAAGGATGAAAAGCAGTAAAGAAAGAAAAAGGACAAAGAAAAACTGTAAAAGCAACAATAAAAAGGAAAGTAAGAATCAAAGAAAAAAAAACAAGAAAAATAAAAAATTAAAAGCAAAAAAGAGAGATGAAATAGAATGGAAAACAAAATAATAAAAGAAACACAAAGCAAAGAGAAAGAAAAAAGGAAGGTGAGAAAATGTAAAAACAACAGAAAAAAAGCAAGAAGTAAAGAAAGAAAATGAGGGAAAAAAAGAAGGGAAAAATGTAAAAGCGGAACAATAAAAAGGGAAGAAAGAATCAAAGAAAGAACGTAAGAAAAAGAAAGGATGAAAAGCAAAAAAGAAAGAAGAGAAGGAAGAAGGAAAGGAAAACTGAAAAATGAAAAGGAACAAATAAAGCAAAGAGAAAGAAAGAAAGAGCAAGGAAAATGTAAAAAAAAAAAAAAAAGCAGTAAAGAAAGAAAAAGGACAGAAAGAAAAACTGTAAAAGCAACAACAAAACAGAAAGTAAGAATCAAAGAAAAAAAAACAAGAAAAAGAAAAAATGAAAAGCAAAAAAGAGAGATGAAATAGAATGGAAAACAAAAAAATTAAAGAAACACAAAGCAAAGAGAAAGAAAGAAAGAAGGTAAGAAAATGTAAAAACAACAGAAAAAGCAAGAAGTAAAGAAAGAAAATTAGGAAAAAAGAAAGAAGGGAAAAATGTAAAAGTGGAACAATAAAAAGGGAAGAAAGAATCAAAGAAAGGATGAAAAGCAAAAAAGAAAGAAGAGAAGGAAGAAGGAAAGGAAAACGGAAAAATTAAAAGGAACAAATAAAGCAAAGAGAAAGAAAGAAAGAGCAAGGAAAATGTAAAAACAACAGAAAAATAAAAGGAAAGCAAGAAGCAAAGAAAGAAAGAAAGAAAGGGGGAAAAGTAAAAGCAGAACAATAAAAAGGAAAGTAAGGATCAAAGAAAAAGTAAGAAAAAGAAAGGATGAAAAGCAAAAAAGAAAGGAGAAAAGGAAGAAGGAAAAGTAAAACTGAAAAATAAAAAGAAAGAAAGAAAAAAAAAAGTCCAATCACTCAGATGGAGGCAGCGACAAGTTTAATACACGCAGGCTGAGATTTGCCCCTTCGTGCTGTAACTACATTTGAACCAAAGTTCACAATCAACTCGCCATGATTTACAGACTGACTTTTAGAATCAGTGGTCTAGTCAAAGTCCCAGAGGATTAATAAACATGACCTATAACTGAACATCTCTCAGGAGAGAGAGAGAGAGAGAGAGAGGGGGGGGGGGTGTTCTGGTCAGTAAGTTTCCTGCTGGCAGGAGAGCGGGAAGCCCCGAGGAAAAACCCCACACTGTGGGAGAACGCCGGCTCCATCCAGGAGCTGCCTGGACTACAGCCACTAGAGCAGGAAGCTCTCTAATTCTGAGAACTTCCAGTGTGGAGCTCCAGCCGAGGAACAGGAAGTGCTCCTGAGGAACGCCTGCTTATTCACCATAACCCTGACCTACTTACTGCTGGATGAACAACAGCGCAGTCATCTTATCAACACTGAGAACACACACACACACACACACACACGAGAAAAAAAACTAGTAGTTCCGGGTTTCATACAGAGATCAGCTGACTTCAAGGATAAATATAGAGCCGTTTAGTTTTAAAGCTCTGAAGGACACCATGTTATGATCTGACTGCTTTTATGAGCTGGACACTTTCACACATACAGTGGTGTGAAAAAGTGTTTGCCCCCTTACTGATTTCTTTCTTCTTTTTTTTTTTGCATGTTTGTCACAGCGCCGTGGAGGAATTTTGACCCACTCATCTTTGCAGAATTGTTGTAATTCAGCCACATTGGAGGGTTTTCGAGCATGAACCGCCTTTTTAAGGTCAAGCCACAGCATCTCAATTGGATTCAGGTCAGGACGTTGACTAGGCCACTCCAAAGTCTTCATTCCGTTTTTCTTCAGCCGTTCAGAAGTGGACTTGCTCGGTGCTTTGGATCATTGTCCTGCTGCAGAACCCAAATCTGTTTGAGGTCACAAACAGATGGCCGGATATTCTCCTTCAGGATATTCTGGTACACAGCAGAATTCATGGTTCCATTTATTTAAGACAGCAAGTCTTCCAGGTCCTGAAGCAGCAAAACAGCCCCAGACCTTCATTCACACTACCACCATCATATTTCACTGTTGTTTTTTTTCTGAAAAGCGATGTTATTTTTACCCCACACACATAATGGGACACACACCTTCCAAACAGTTCAACTTTTTATGTAGTTTCAGGGCTATGGAGTTTGGGATTTTGTTTTCCTTTAATAATAAAAAAAAAACTTAATTTAAAAACTGCATGATGTGTTTACTTGTTATCTTTGACTAATATTTAAATTTGTTTGATGATCTGAAACATTAAAGTGTGACAAACATGCAAAAAAAAAAGCAATCAGTAAGGGGTCAAAGACTTTTTCTCACCACTGTATACACACAATGTGCGCATATACACACACAAAAACCTCAAAAGCTCAAATGTGTGCGCTCTGGTTATCTCCATCTCTCAGAAGCTGACTCCGCCTAAAGCATAAACGGGCATTTGGTTGGATTCCATACCCCGACTCCGTACCCTACATGACATTCGATGTCAACTCGTACAATTCCTATGAGAAGTTAAACTACAACGATTCCAGTTAGCTGGTTAGCTAAAGTGACGCACTACAGACAGTTAGCACTTGGACACCTGCATTGCAGCGGTGACTTCTTCTCCTTATGGCTTGTCTGATGAGTTAAATAAAAATCAACCTCCTGTATAGTTGTCATGAATGAAAAATCAAGCTATGCAGACCAAAACTGTTCTTGTGTACCAGGCTGCAAGCATGTTAATTTCTGTTGTAAAATGGACATTTTAACATGGAGCTCTATAGCCATTGTCAAGCTTTTGGAACCGGCCCCAAGTAAACACAGGTAGTCCCAGACATACGAACATTTGAGTTACGAATTTCCGCAGATACGGTTCAATCACAGAAGTAGCTGATGTGTATTGTACAAAAAATAGACAATATTTTCAGTGTGTAAGTGAATGTGTAAGATTTCTAAAGTCCCGTATATTGTATGTGCGTGTGGGAGAAATGAGTGGCCTCAGCGGATTCAATGAATCAGTCCGGGAGCACAGTGATAGAAAATACACTCATTGTAACTGTTCTGTAAAGCTAATCTGATGGTGAATAATTCTAATTCCGACAAATCCTCAACAAAACAGAGTTTACAATCCAATACAGTGAAAAACAGCTCTGAGACATAATGGCGTCCGGGATCCCCTCGCGATTTATAGGCGCAGAGACGACACTGTTACATTTGACACGCGAGATTCTTTTCCTTAGGCACGGATACAGTTTTTAGCCAAATGATGGCAGTGTGGGGCAAGGGGACATAGATTTAGTCAAGTGGTATGTGAAAAGCATTGTGAAAAATATATAAATGCCTGTTTTTATAGTTTAAACCCTAAATATGCCCCCAAAACACTTTAAAAACCTCCAGAGACACGGACTTTACTCTCGTGTACATCACAAATTCTACTGACTGTTTCTCTTCATTTATAGCAGATAACTATAAATTTAATCAATGTCTTCAATCAGTAAGAAGCTTGGCAAAAGAATTATACAGTTCTTATATGAGGATAGTACAAGGATAAATGTATATAAACAATTAAGTTGTCATTTCCTCATATGAGGACACTCGGGTCTCAAGAGGTTAATGTCATTTCAAACTTAATACATTACCCTTAAAATAAACAGAATGTAAAGCCGTATTCTGTACAATACTGTACTGCTGCAGTGCTAGAATGTAAAATTCCGATGTTACCCCTGCATGTACTGTAATTCATGTGAGCGCATTTTCCTTGGTATGCGCTGTAGTTTTCTTTGGTGTAAGTACTGTAATAATTCACCGCCCCAAGTCGCGTTTTCCTCTACAAACACTTTGTGTTCTCTCTACAGTATTAAAAAAAAATGCATACAGTATTATATTTCATATGTAAATTTAGATGAATTTATATTAATATTTACTCTGCAAAATTAGTAAATAATATTGTTCTTAAAAGTTAACGCATGAAAAATTATATAATGCCACAAAATAAGAGATAAAAATTTTTTTTTAGAAGGATATTTGAACAATTTCTAGTTAGGTTCTAAGGAAAAATCCACAAACGACCGAGGCCGCAAACTCTGAACTGTGCCTTTGCGGGGGTCGACTGTATATAAAGAGAAGATAGAAACCTTTTTGAGAAAAGCGAAAATAAATAATGCTCTTGTGCTGTGACCAAAAGTCACAGTGTGTAGAAAGTGTGTAGGAACTCTAAGTCATTAATCAGAAATGCAGCGCAAGAGAATGTGAACTTTATCAAGTTGGGGCAGAAATCACACTATTAACTGACTGGACGAGTATAGAGACGAGTAGCTTTAAATAATGTGTTTTTAAAAGACAGCAATAAAAATAACATAAAAAAAAAAACAGACAGACATGGAAAGTTTGATTCACTTCCGAGCTGATTCAGAGTCGCAATTCAAAAGTTGCACTCAAAAGTGCTAAGTGATACGGGAACAAAACAGCAACAACCACAACAACAGGGGGAAAAAAAAACACACACACAATAGGCTTCATCTTTTTCTATGGAACAATTAGAAGATAGCATGGCGCAGAAATGACTGTGAAAACAGGGTGGAGTTTTAACGCTTGTTTGAAAGGACAAACAAATGAAAGGCATTAAAGGCACCACATGACTAACACTCTAAAAAAAAAAAAAAAATCATCTGACACACATTAGATCATGGGTAAACATCATAACTCTTACACCAGACCAGATACAGATCATTTTTGCTTTAAAATTCTACTTCCCATGGAATTAGAATTGAAACTAATAAGCAAGTAAATAAATTAATACAATAACATTATGTGTCTGATTTTATTTTTTCTTTTCGTCCAGGTCGTCTATAACTTAGGCATGTGCTCTTAATAAAAAAATCCCACTTACCCACTGTCTGGCTCTGGCCACTGGTGAGATTCTGGGCGCAAATGGCAACGCCCGCGCCGCAGGGCGTGTCTGGAGACGAAGGACACAGCTTCAGGGTGTATTTTATTTTGCTCTCCTGCTCCACAGCCTCCCATTTATACCTACATGTAAAAAAAAAAAAAAGTTTTATAAACAGCAGAACATAAATAACATCATCAGCTTATAGAACATGTAGGTTAGATAAGGTGCAAAAGTTAGCATCCACCATAAAGTCAATTGATTTAAACAGCAGAAAAAGATCAGAAAGGTGTGAAATCTTTCTGAGGGCGTTTTCTCACTGGGAACGATTGATTCCGTTCCCGGAGCACAATTTCTCCCTCTCCCTAATCCCCCCGCAGGTCTGATCCCAGGTCTGATTTACACAACGGGAAACAGTAGAGATGTAGTTTGTTTCTCTGCTGTCCAAAAGGAGAAAGAAGAAGAAGCCGCGAGTCATAAACTGTTACACCTCTTAATGCTCCGCAGGATTGTTTTTTTTTTTTCCCTGACAAAATCAACGGCGCTCTGAACATGTCTCCTGACACATTCATCGCGCAGCTCAGAGGGTGAAATGAGCGCGCGCTGCGCGGGTACGGCACGAGGCACTTAGGAATGATTTTAAAACTCTACTCTGTAAGGTGAGGAACCAGGTTCTGTCTACATTCTCTTCTGATTTTCAAAGTGACATAAAAAAAAAGTGCTCATTAAACATTAATTTCTTTGGTCACAGCACAAGAGCATTATTTATTTTAAATATTGTACATATAGGTGTTTATGTACACAGTTAATTAATCATACAAATGTAAAGAATGAATAAAGAAATGCAAGAAATACAGTTAAGTACAGTGTTATACGAGAAATGCTACAAATAAACATAATGCATGCTGTAAAGTTTAACTAATAGCAAAATATCTAATCATGTACTTCTGTTCTCCCCAGGATCGTCTAGGTGCAAGAGAGGTCTGATGTGTGATGGAAGGATGTCTTTGTGACCTGGAGAGACCAGGAATGGCTGCCAAATTTTCCTATCAAGAAGACAACATTCCTATAAGAGAGAAGCTTGTGCTCTTCCTTGTTCTTCTTACCTTGTTAAGTGTAGCTTTTTAAACTTTTTTTAGCTTTTGAAACTATTGACCCTTTGTGTTTAACATGTTTTGTGTGCAGTGTGTTTATACTGTATTTTTGAAAATAAATGTATACTGTAAAATCCAAGATGTGTGGGTGATTTGGAACAGAGACAAAATACTGGTTAGAGTGCAAAATGTTTTATTAGAAATTATTCAAGTAAAATATAATTCAAGCAAGTGTTGTAACAGAAAAGTAGCTGTCAAAAATGAGAAAAATGTAACCATTAAAATGTATTGTAATTTCTAGATTCAAAAATTTCTACGATTTCATCCAGGGCAACAAGAGTCTCCTGCTAAGAGGAAAAACATGTCAGGTTTTTCCTCTTTCTTCTGTTGTTAGCTGGTTTTGTGCTACTGCCGGAGGTCTCAGTCTGTGTTTCCTCCAGTGTCTGTCTGCAAGGAAGTATAAAAGCAAGAAATTAGCTGAAGGTTGCAACCATAACAGCTTGTACAAATTTAATTCTTCCAACATCCAAATTTTGTCATAGCAATCACAGACCAATCACAGATAACCTGAAATTATGTGTGGAGTTTATGTAGATCATCAGCATCTCAATTTTCATAAGTGTCTCTGAGATGTGTTGGAGTATATACATAAAGGTTATACATAAAATGAGTAAGTACCTGTAACTCTACATCAGCACAGCACTTAAGTTCATCACATTCTACTGTTTTGGACAGGGAATTTTTCTGGGGCCTTAAAGTAAGCAGACATGAGGAGTTAACTTTGTTGTGAGCTAATGTGAAAGGATCATCCTGTATATCTTATTATATGCATTTAAAATGTCACCACAAGATCCACAGACAATTACCAGGAGATGCCGTGATAATATGCGACTCTCTTTAACAGCGTTAATAACTTTGGTATTTAATATTAACTTACCGCAGGCTCTTTGCTGGACCAGGATCCGGTTTCGGATGATGAAGTTAGACGGTGTTGTGGGACAGAGGGGTTCCGACTCGATCACGCTGGATGGTTTTTATCCTATTGTTTATCTTTTCCGCACTTCAGTATCACACCGCGTGCTGTGTGCTGCTCGAGCCACAGTTTGTTTAACTCTGCACGGCCTAGCTTACTGCTGCTGCATGCGCACGCGTCTAAATACTTACGCATACCTCCGAAATATTGAAGTTTTTATGTGCAGTGTCCGATTGTCTTTGGGTGTTTTCGCCTGTTAAAATTTCTAGCAAACACAGTACTTTGGCATTACTTCAGAGATTCTTTTGCAGCCACGTTTGTTTGTGTGCGGAGTCAAACGTAACTACATCACTTCCTCTTTTGAGCACGAGCGCGTATTTATGTCCACCTCTGCAATCGGTCCAGGGATTTGTTCCCGAGATTGGAATGATTGCATGCTCACAGACAAAAATCAACTGATCCCGGGGCCAAGTGTGCTCGGAAACGGTTCCCAGACCCCAGTGAGAAAACGCCCTTAATGAATTGTCTCAAGATCTGGAGTAGAGACGGTCTTACATCTAAAACACAGAAGAAAGGGAGACAGTAGGAAGAGACTAATCTGTATATACACATGTCTACTGTACTCTGCAGGACCTGCTGTCATTTGTTTGTACTGTCGCATTTGTCAAACACAACTACAATACAATACAAATACATAAAACCGGAATCCAAAACAAATACGTAAAACGAATAATTCACCCCGTCAACAACTACTGTACACTTAGCTGCAATCTCTTTCAACTTTCTCAATCTCTGCAACCAATCGTGCTTTAGATGAAATCTTGTATGTGTGTGTGTGTGTGTGTGTGTGTGGTGTAGGGGGTGTCTCTCTTTCTCTCTGGTAGATCGCCTCATTGATTGCTCGTGTGAATCTACAGTCTGAGCGGGAAAGAAATCAGTCCCAGGCTCTTGCTCCTCACCTTACTCTCTTCTACACCCTATTCCTCTTTTATATTTTGAATTGTCTAAGGAAAAAACAGACCATTAAGCCATCTGTTAAAATCAAATAACAGGATGTGACAATATACACACTGCAAGTCCAAAAATAGTCATGGAATATAACTGTGCCAACAGGAAAAAAGAAAACCTCAGGTTGTCAGCTGACTCTATGTTATTGCCCCATAACGTTGTTAAGCCTAGACCTGAGCAACTGAAGCAACCCCAGATCATAACACTGCCTCCAGAGGATTCGTACAATGGACACTATGCATGATGGCTTCATACGCTTCCATTCGTACCCTGAAACACTCAGAACTGCTCTGGAATATCTGGACTTATCAGACCACATGACCTTTTTCCATCACTCCAAAGTCCAATCTTTATCCTCCATAACAAACCAAACGGAACCCTTTAGCTTCTTCCTGATTAGTTTTACTAACAAGTGGTTTTCCTATAGACACAAAGCTGTTCAATCCCAATCCCGTGGGTTCTCATCACGTTGTATGTGTGTGTATATGCAAATGGTCTTACTTTCTCTGTTAAACATCAGCCTGGTTTTTACTGTTGATGCAACTTCACCAAGCTATTAAGTGATCTCCATTTAACTTCAAATTTCAAATCTCCTTAGTTATTTTCTTTGCTTAACACAAACCAACAATTCAACTCTTCAAAAATAGCACCTTTTTTCACACTATATGGACAAAAGAAGTTGGTTAAACCTGTTAATTATTGAATTCAGGTGTTTCAATCAGATCGATTATCCCCGGCATACCTTGCTTTAGCAAGTCATCTTGGTCAATGCTATACTTTGTTGCAATTTTGTAGCAACAGTTTAGAAAGGGAAAAGCCCTTTTCTGTTCAAACACCACTGTGTAAGCAAGGCACAAAGCAAGGACTATAAAGACATGATTTGATGAGTTTGGTTTGGAAGAACTTGACTGGCCCGAACACAGAGCCCTGTGACCTCAACCCCATTGAGGGATGAACTGGAACGGAGATTGCGAGTCAGGCCTTTTCGTTCAACATCAGTGCCTCCTGACCTCATAAATGCTCTACAGAACGACTGGACAAGAATTCCTACAGAAAAACTCCAAAATTTTGTGGACAGCCTTCCAAGAAGAGTGAACGCTCTTATAGCTGCAAAAAGGGGACTGACTCCATATTCAAGATTATGTATTTGAATCTTTTGGACATATAGTGTGTCTATACTATTAAAAAAAATGTATACACACATTAAGAAATTTAAAAAATGCATCAATTTATTTATTAACTATATGTTATAAATTTTCATATTCATATAATATATACTTCTATTTTCCTTTCCTGAAGTGTGTATAATTTTTTCCCTGGCTCTTTATATTTAGAATAACAATAGCGTAGAATATAGAATAACATTTCACAGAATTTTATACAAGATATACAGAGAGATATATATATATATATATATACAGTAAGCAGCTGAGAAATTATTACTACATGGGAGATTTTTAAGCCCAACTTCGAAGAACAGAGACTTATTTTCTGACCTGATGTGTGTAGATATACATTTGTACATGTCTGTTTATGCAGTAAATAATTCAAAACAGGAATCGAATTAAACAAGATTATTTGGGTAGATAGATAGTTAGAGAGATAGACATTTTAATGTCATTGCACAGTGTAAAACCGATTAAATCTCATAATAGAGTATAAAAATAAAGATAAGAAAAGAGTAGAAATGTAAACTATAAATTATATTCTCAGATACGTTGCAATTGAGATATAAAAGCAACTTTAAAAGACACCGCACGTGTAAACAGTGTAATCTGTGAATTTTATTGATACAAGACATAAATAAATATATGTATAAAAAGTATAAGCAGCTGAGATTACGCGGGACTAAACAGTCACACTCAGAAGTAATAAATATATAGTGAGGAAGAAGACTGATATACTGCACTGGAGATTACTACGCAAAACATTAAACGGGTCTGTTCCGTCAGATATTTGCTTTATATTTTTATAACAGAATATAATTAGCGTTGACATAATAGCATATGCGCGAAATACTAACACATTCTCGGTGAGATTTAGCGAAACATTTAAACAGCTGAAACATGCTAATATGCTAACAAGCTAGCATGCTAACAGGCTAGCTGCGCTTCCTGGGTTACCTGCACAGATCCTGGTACCACGAGCTGTCACTGGAGCTCTGAGCCCGGAACAAACCCCAGTGCAGGACGGAGAGGAGCAGCAGCAACACCGACGCCGCGGCCCGGTTACCCCCAGCACCCATACTGCCCCCCTGTACTGCTCTCCGGAGAATACACACTCTAATAATAGTAACAATAACAATACGCGCTCACAAACATGATACAGCACTACGAGCAAGTCTAACTGTGTATGTGTGCGCGAGAGCGTAGACCGAGCAGGAACTAGCTAGCGCTATGCTAACCGCGAGAGTCACATGATGGAGAAGGCACGTGAGGCGGTCACGTGCTGTGGCCCGTCACGCGTACAACATGGCGCCAACCTGAATTGTTTGTTTGTTTGTTTTATTTAAATCACAAAAAATAACTACAATTACAAAATAAAAGGTATAAAAGTACAAGATTCAGGTGTAAAAGATTGAATTATACAAATGAAAGATATACAATATAAGCTAACTTGTATTAAACTTAAAAAGATGCAAATAAATTATCACAGTAGACAGATTAAACTAACAAATAAAACTAAATACCAAAAAAATAAAATAAATAATTAAACTAAAAATCACAGTGTTTCACTGATTCAATCAGAATGTCGAGACAATAGCAGAGAAGATTTATGATTTTCTAATTAGATTTAAAAAGTTCAAATGGTTTTATATTTGACAGAGGAAAGGGCAATAATTTAGGAGATCATTTAGAAAATTAACATTTATGAATGTAGAGCTTTGCCATTAAAATATAGAAGTTGACAATGTAAATTAAATGGTTTATTACCGTGATGGAAAAAAAATGTCCTTTAATGTGAAATTGTAAGATTCATGAATAAAATTTAAAGTATAGTTTTGAAAGTTGCCACCCTAAGCTTGAACCACTCTACAAGTTTAAAAAAAAAAAGAAAAAAAAAAGATGAGAAATACATTCACATATTTTGCAATTTTGGAATTACCAGGATAAGTAGAATGTAATATTTTAAAGTGAACTTCTTTAACCTTGATAGAAATGGGATATTTGTATGAAATGAGCCATGTTTTTTTTTTTTTTCTATTTATGTTAGCACTTGTTGAAGCTAAATAAAGTTTACTTATTGAAATTATGAATGGTTTGATGTAAATGTTTATTGTTACATTTTCTATCAATGATGAGAACACCTCCAATGGTTAGTTCGACGTATGTAGTCACTATTTCACATAACCTAAGATGAGATTTACAAAGTTGTAACAGGCCACTTGTGATCGGCCTTCCAGAACTGATTTTATCACATCACAGTGTGTGATCTGCCCTCTTGGATTACCTTTGTTTATTGTGTTTATTAATTCAATCACACTCCTGTCTTCTTTCTTTTTTCCGCAGATATATTTTTTACTTGCCTATTTGTTTGTTTCCACTCATTGTTTTCGTTATCTTAGACTTTTTTTTTTTTTTACCCCATCTTCACATTCCATAACCCACATTCATTTTCTATATCACTTTATCCTTTATACATAGTCGCGGGGGCCTAGAGCCTATTCCAGGAGACTTAGGGCACGAGGTGGGGTACACCCTGGACAGGGTGCCAATCCATTGCAGGACACACACACACACACACAAACACACACATGCACATACACACTACAGGCAATTAGGGAAGTCCAATAAACCTATTTTGCATGTCTTTGGACTGTGGGAGGAAACCGGAGTGCACAGAGAAAATCCACCAAGCACACGGAGACCATGCGAACACCTTCAACCCTCAAAAATAAATAATGTCGAAACCATTCGGCAACTCGTGCACGATGATCATCGATCAATCCACAACATAGCTGCCATTGCGGGTGTGTCATACGGAACAGTCTAGACAATCCTCACGTGTGATTGCCATTAGTGGCATTGTGCATCGAGAATTCGTCCCCAGGGGCCAGACTGTCAATAGCAAATTCTACTGCCAGATTTTAAGGCGTCTGAGGGAGGAAAAAACAGCTTGTAAACATAGATAATATCGAAACCTTTTTGATACCACCTTGTATTACTTTTATTATTATTATTATTATTTTATTTTTAATACACTCTTCGAACACCTAGTAACATCAAACAAACAGGACATATTCAATTTAAAACAGGAAACTTAAAGATATGAAATATGTGAAATTACACAAACATCTAATTTAGGCCAAAAAATATATATATCTTTAACTCCTCACTTATAAAAGTTTAGAATTCAACTAATTGCTATTATCTCATTAAGTTTATAGCTTATCCTGCCATCTGGTGGACATGTCACTGTACTACACCTGTTCCATGTTTTTGAAGTTAAGTTCTACACCTGGTAAAATTATCGCATGATCATTATTTTAAGAGCGAGCTCTAGTCAAAATAACTTTGATAAAGTTAAATCAACAATAATGTCAATAATAAAGTATTTAATCAACCTAGAGTTTAATTAACCTAATACTCAGCCTTGTCCTCATGTCAGGATGGCCGAGCGGTCTAAGGCGCTGCGTTCAGGTCGCAGTCTCCCCTGGAGGCGTGGGTTCGAATCCCACTTCTGACAATAACTTTTTATGTGTAGTTAATTCCATTATTCTCTTTTTATTAAAGCACACTTCATTAATTTTCAGAAAAAGGGTTATCCAAACTTTCTTTTCCAGCTTACATTCCCCACATAATTTCCCATATTTAAATTCTTTTTCTATTCCTCTTACAGTTCCCTTTCTCTGTTTCTTAGTTCCACTGAGCAGTTGTTACAACCACAAGACATTTCTATTCTTACATTTTTGTCATAAATAAAACAAAACCTCAGACAAAAAAAAAACATGCATCGTGTTTTTTTATTATTTGTAAACATTTAAAGGACAAAATCCTATTTCAAAAACCAACATTAACATCTGAACTCCTGAACACTTTATTTTAAATTAAACATGAAACATATGCAAAGTGGAAAAAAAATATAAATTAAATAAAATTATATAAAAGAAGCACTACAGACGACCAGCACCGTAGAAGAAATAAAAGTAAAATCTGCTTTTGAACAATAATTATGTTAAACACAAATTAACATCTTTTGTTTTAATTCATTAGCAAAAATTATTAAGACAAAAAAAGTTCCAAATTGTAAGGAAAAAAAAAATATATATATATACTGACTGCAAATTCAGATTAATCAAACATTTTGAACAAGATTAACGTTTAAAACAAAACTAAACAAGTAAACAAGCAATAAAATAATCAAAACATTATTTCTGCATAAACTTTTGTTTCGGGACATGGAGCAACGTTCCTCTGCTGACCTTACTGCAGACCTGTGGAGTAAATGTTATAGATGTGATTTAAATCATGACTTTGTAAAAGGTTTAGGGAGACTTCTGGGGCGGACACTTTGGCGAGGAGTAATATACAGTATTTATAGCTGCTATAGAGCTTGTGCTGCTCCATCACATGGTCATGTGATTTTTGTTTATAGGGCCATCTCGCCGGTCGCACTCGCACCTCTGTCTGTCCTCAACATGCCTTAAATGAGCGATAATTTGTCTGGAAAGAACAACATTGTGTGTCAAACATTTTCATTTTAATTAAATCCATGCGACATGCCACGGTAACAGTCATTTTAAATGAGCCTAAATTATGTCACTCTATAACCAGAGCTGTATGACTCCATTGAGTAGGTAAATTAATGACTATTTTGTTGGACATTGAATTCATTATTGGGTGAATTTTCCATTAGGAATTGATTCACACCTAAACAATTATTAATCAACTTACAGATGTGGTTTGTAGTTCCTATCAAAAAATATAACCTCAAGGTTAGGTTGAAAGACCAGTGATTAACAAGAACACTAAGACATACACTGTATGAGGATAGAACTTTAAAACCAGAAAACGCAATGGGGCATTATTATTAATTACAAATATATTTTTAAATGAAAATCTTCTTTAATCTTAGTCTGAATACCTAAAGCAATTAATTAGCAAATTAAGTATCAATTACCAGCAAGCTTCTGGGAAAAATAGATGTCTTTCATATGTCTCAAGGGATTGGAGAGTTTCGAGGAAATCGTTTTGCAAAGTAAGCTGCAACAAGCGCCTGGGTGAATGCTGGTCCATTTTTGGTTTGGTTTAAATCTGAAGACAATTGTATGGAGACAGACGAGGAAGCGAAGCAATGGCGTCATTTTGGAGAACTTTCAGGCACTGAGAAGAGCATGAGTCAGGTGGCAACCAGAGGCGAACATGCCACTAATGAGTTCCTATTTTGATAAGACCAGGAACTGAACGTCCTCTGTGGACTGGAAAGATCTGACCCTTCCAATGTCCTAAAGGAGAACTCTGTATTAATGTGCAAGGTTAGCGATGTGAGCAAGGACGGGTAAAATGGTTGCCCAGAACTGGGCCAACAGATGGTGTGATTTCAATGATGCCACATGATGGAGGTCACGTGATCATGATATGGTGACATTGAGATCCAATGAGTCTTATGTCATTAAAGGTATAGAAGAGTTATGAGCTGCTGAAAGGCAGAAAATGAAGACTGTTGACAGCTTGGCTGCTCTAGTGGCATGAAGCCTCTCCCATTACAGCCACAAGGACAGTTTTAAAACCAGAACTTGGAAGGTTATAAAAAGCATGTTCAAACTCTTTGCAAAAGCAGCTGCAAGTCAACGAGTTCTCTCATCCCCCCCAAGTTCTCAAACCTCACTCCTTTTTACGGATGGAGTCCACCTTAAAGTACTTATCACACCCCACTCTGCACCACATACCCCACAAACATTTATTTATTTATTCACATTCTACTCTTAGGCTTTATGGACTCCTCAAATCCTGATGTAGTTAACTAGCACATCTTTAAGTCTTTTTGATAAGGGCCTCTTTTAAATGATTTCACATTGTTCATAGCACATTTAATTCTTCACTAATTTTGAAAAGGCAGTATTTTTGATTGATGTCTGCAAGAGCAAGCCACCTCTAGGAAGCTCGAGAAAGGCTGCCAATAGTACGCTTCATCATATACTAGAAATATTTAAAAAACTAGCTGTCCCCGCGACTTGGAATTTAATTGCACACTCATAAGCGTGAATAAAAAAAAAAAGTGTTCACTAGTTATGTGATGCGTGCACAGACACGTAAAAAATTACAAAAAACATCTTGATGTGTCCTATTAACTCATCTTACGTCCCTCCAAATTATTTTTTCGAAAATATCTTCAATGTACAGACACGCCAACTATACAGTTTTATTATGTGTATAGATAGATATCTGTTTACAGAAATATCATAAGATAATATAAAGGTTCTTACCCTGGCTTAAATTTGACTGTAGTCCATGTTTTACTTTGTTGATTCTTGTTTGTCAGAGCTTCCGCTCGAGGAGTCTTCTCTCTCTCCTTCTGTACTGCAGCCTTCACAAATTTCATCACCACCACTACCATTTGATGACGCATCTTCCATTCTCTCCATCTTCGCTTGTGTTTGCTCATGTTTGCCACGTAAGACATCCTCTACAGAGTTGGACTTGATTTCACTTTTACGGCCTAGCCTTTGCTGAAACCGTATTCCAAGCACATTGTCTATGTAGTGTGCATGACCAGCATCGACCAACTCTTTAGCGACATTTCTGTTGGACGTAACAATATCAACCTCCCACTGTGCCTCTGAAACATACTCTCTAAAGTGTATCTGAAGGGCTTTTCGATACAGACACTGCTGGAAGAACATAGCAGCATGGTCAGACCATTGCAGCTCGTCAGCCGGCTTTATTCCTCTTAACATGCAAGGGTAAGTGATCTTCGGAAGGCTAGCAAGCTCAACAGAAAGCACTTTGAGGTTGCAGACATCTTGGCTTGCCACATGAACACAATGCCCATAATCGACCAGATTAATGATTACTGATTCGTTGTCACATTGTATTATCTCTGCTCTACACCATTTTTTCATCTGTTCAGACTTTACCAGGCAGCCGGTCCCAGGGATCAGGTGAGCCTCTGGCACTGGAGCCAAGTCTTCTGGTAGGTCTTCAAGAAAAACTGATAGAGCATGCATGGTGAGAAGTAGGTCGTCAAATACAATGTAAAATTCCCCAGGCGTGGTGACTGCTGCTGCAAATCCTGAGTATTCATGGTCCCTTTTAACAGGTGCAAGAGATAGACGTTGTATCTCATCATCTTTGTTCACTGGCATTTCTGGGGGAATGGTCACAACTGTAGAAGTTGGATGATGTTGGATGCAATCGGTCGCCCTTGTGGCCTGCACTTTGTCCAAGGTTTTCGCTTGAACAGATTCAAGCACTGTGGTTTGTTCTTTAAGAACCGATTCAAGCACTGTGGTTTGTTCTTTAAGAACCGATTCAAGCACTGTGGTTTCTTCTTTAAGAACCGATTCAAGCACTGTGGTTTTTTCTTCAATGCTGGCTGATACTGCTTCAAGTATGTCTTCACCAATACTTGGAAGGGAGGTTTCACAATCATATACTGCTCCATATAGCTCTTGGCTTTGCTTCGCTTGGTCTGAACCTGAAACCTTGTCCTCTGTTTTGTTAGATTCTTCAGCAGGATCTAATTCTCTCGACTGACATTGCTGAATGCTTACTTCCCATGCATACCCAAGATTCCGTAAAAACTCCACCACCAGGGGTTTGTCTTTTGCGTCACTTGGAAAAGACTCAACATTCCCCGAATTGTATAGATTTGAGAGTTTGCAATGAATGCTTAATCTTGGCACACTCAGAAACGCGCTTGCTAAGGGGTGAATTTTCTTCTTGTCAACAGTTTCTCTGTTACCATAGTCAATAAATTCAACTGTTAGGTGACTACTGGATGCGACACTCTTGACAGCAGCACGATATAAGGCCAAGTCCTCGTCATACCTCGCAGCAACCAGATCCCCTTCTTTTACATTTGATGTAACACACTGCAAACTTTCTGTAAATGGGGTGCTGTTTAGTTCCTCCCTCATTTTAAGAATATTTTGTTCATCCATTTGCATTTGGATGAAGAAGCTGTCACCAGAATCACAGTGAGAAATGAATCCCATGCTTTTGAAACCTGGAGCAATTTTGACGGCTGGTAGATCACTAACGTTTGGCAAAACATTAGAAGAGTGCATGTTAGAAGTGCTTGGAATGGTGCAATCTTCTTTCATGATCTTTAGACTGTGATTTTCTTTGGTCTGGCCATTATTTTCAGAACAACCTTTAAGATTGTGAGATTTTTGTGGACATTTTAATTTGGATGATTTGCTTTGACATGACTGTCCATTTCCATGGATGACTTTACAATGGCCTGGTGTCCTCTGTGGTTTGACCAGAGATCTCACGTGATTTTTCCTCTTAATATTCAATTTGTTGCCCACAGAAGATACGATCATAAAGTCTTTGTGGCCATCACTGATAGGTTTCCTGACAGATATATCTTTTACTCTATGAATTGCAATCATTACTTTTACTTTCTCGTTGATATAAATGTCACCATCAAAAAGGTCACAAACAAAATGACCACTGCTGTTTGTTGATACAAACTTTGCTCGAAGTTCCTTGTTGAGTGTGGCCTTCTCGAGCCATCTATTAATTTCAGGCAAATGTTCTTCCTCAGGAATACCTGAAAGACTACACCTTAAAGCTTGCATGGGTGTCAAAAGCAAATCAACTGCCTTTCTGGGGATGGGCAGCAAATTATTTTTTTCAGCAACCTGCTTGCTTCCATAGTCAACAAAAATTACATTAAAATGTTGACTGGACTGAGCAGGCCAGACAAATGATCTGTACCACTTCCCATCTTCAGAATATTTGGCCAAGCAAACGCTACCAGTTTTACCAGGATGTGCCAGACTCAATAACTCTTGGCTTTCCTTCATAACTCTGTCCATAAGTTGCTCAATTATTTCAGTATTTCTGTCCAGCTGGAGATAGATTTCCCATGGACTGACAACTTGAGTGGGGAACACCAACTCCTCACTTCCATTGCTAATGTCAAAAGAAGAATACACAAAAGAGCATGGATAGACGGATGAAAGTAGCTCATAGGGATGCTGTATTTCCTTGGCAACACCCTTTTCAACAAGATATGCGGAGGCATGTTGACTAGGTATGTACAAGTCAACCATATTGCAAAGGCCTTGATTTGCAATAAAGACCTGGGAGTAAATTTTGCATTTCAGATTCCATGAATTTACAGACGTAAAACGTTTTAACAATGTTCTTGCTTTGTCAGACCACACTGCTTCTTCAACTGGGCCAATTAGGTTACATAAGCTACATCTGAATGCTTGCGCTTCAAGCTCAAGGAACTCAGGATTTAGCATTTGAAGGTTCTGCAGCTTTTCTTGCACGACCATGCCATAGTCAACTAGAATCACCTTAACATTTATACCAGTTTGTTTCAGAATGCATCCTCTGTACCACTTTTTATCCAGCTGAAACCGGACAGCACAACACCCACTCTGGGGCTGTACTTCAGAGACATTGGTCTGGTAAAACGTTTGTAGTCTTCTCATTAATCTGTCCAAGTCTTGCCTGTTTTCCTTGTTCTGACACCAGAAATCTGCTGGGGAACCGACATGTGAACAGCAGACATTAACCACAGCTCCTGGCTTAAAAGTCTGACTTTTGATACTGTCTACAGTATTATATTTTGGTGTCTCATTGTGGACTTGTTTGTCTGTGGCTTGTTTGATCTCTTGCCTTGTCACCTTGTTAGTGAGTTTCTGTGACCTTTTTTTCTCAGCAAACTGGCTTCTCACAACTTTCTTGCATGTTTTGTTATCCTTTCCTACAGGGAGCTCAGGAGTTTTTATCGCCCTGTGTGCCCAGTAATCTGCCATTTTTGCACTTGTCAAAAGTGTCGTAATACTATGACTTTCTTCAAACCTTTTATCATATAACTCCACAACGAGCACATCACCCCTTCTATAAATGACATGACACAGGAGTGCTTTATTTGAAGTGACTTTCCTGAAGAAGTCTGTTGCTGTGGCTGTCCAGACGTCCTCCAGTGGAATAACATGAGCTAAGGAACAATTAAGAGCAAACTCTGGCTCTACAGTAAATTCGGTGGGCATTTTCTTTATTAGCATGCTTGGCACCTTTTCCGTGTTTCCAAAGTCAATAAAAAACACCTCAACATTATGTTCAAAATTATCCACCACAACAGCTCGGTAGTAATGCATGTCTTTTTCGTACATGGCACAACAGAGTTGACCAGGCACTGGATCCTGAAGGATTTCCTCATTCAGTTGTAATCTACTAAAACAGTCAGTCAGTTTATTCATCATGGCCTCAAATCGATAATTCGACTTGGTTGTCCTCACCCAGAAATCAAGAGGATTCTGAACATGCTCGACATACCCCTCAAACACTGAGCCGTCCTGGATGTCTTCAAAAGCAACCAAATTCTTTGAGATTCTGTCCTTTCTTGCCTCAGTTGGGATGTAACCCAATTGGCGCACATTGCTTGCCATTTTATCAACTTCTTTGGACTGTACTGTTTTGATAAGTGCATATTCGGCGACGGTGCTAAGCGTGACTGAACAGACATTCTTTTCTTTGCTTACGTCATCGACTGTAATCACAAGCTCCTTACCCAGTAACCCTTCTCTGAGAAGCACCAGTTGCTGGTTCACTGTGTCTTTGTCGCCCAAACAAGAAAGAGAACACGGGAAAGTCATGATGGGTGTTAGGAGAAAATCTGATGGTAACTGAAAGATGTTTTCAACTTTTACAGATTCACAATACCCATAGTCGACAAAAACAACACGAACTTGAGAGTTAACAGGGAGGCACTGGACTAAACCTCTGTGCCATTTCTCGTCTTTGCCTTTGATCGCACATAGTAGGCCCAGACGTTCGCCTGGCCTATCTTTGATATTAGCATTCCTCGACTCACACATAACTGCCAATTTTTCGGACATCTCTTTCAGGTCATTTGCAGCAGAGGATAACTGGCAGTAAAATAACCCAGGCTGCACGGCAGCAGCTATTCTAACTCTTTCCTTCTGTCCGACAATCAACTTAGAGCTGCTGAGGTAAAGGACGTTTTCGTAGCTACGTAAATTAGAGGATTTAAAGGCAATCTCTTCTGCAATTTGCTTTTCAATGAGCAAATCTGGCACAGACTCGTAACTTTGTTGAATTGGCGCTTCTACCACCAGTTCCACCAAGAGCAAAAAAGTGTCTGTATCCACATGTCTGCCTAAACTCAGTCTTAATAAATCTTTGGTTATTTCTGGCATTTCCAGAATAAGAACTTTGTATGGCAGAAGACCATGGATATATCCGTTGACATGTCTGCCTATCAAAGAAGAGAAATACGCCTGTGATAGTTCGTCCCAGCATTCCTTAATTGGGAGCACATTAGCAATGAACCCACAGACAATCTTTGGTGGGAGCATGAGTAAGGAATCAGAAATTGTAGACAAATGGTTTTGACCAACGGTCAGAATGTTGCCATGATCCAGCAAGAACACATCAAACAAATTTCCTGATCGGTTCTGAACCCTTCCTCTGTACCAGCAACTGGACAGCAAGTCTTCCACCAAGCAAGAGTCTCCAACTTCCACAGGTACAGTAGTTTTGGGCACATTTTGAATTTCCACATGGAGAATTTTGTAGTCCAGCTCACAGATCGAAGCGTATTGGCCTTGAAAGTGGACCAACGTGTTTTCAGGACTGCAGTCAGTGTGTGTTAACATCAGGTCCACTGGCCAGAGGGCACATGAAGCAGGAAGCGTTGAGTCCTCCATTGAGCTTAAAGAACAATCAATGAATTAACACACAGCAATTTACATAATGATCAATGCAAAAACTCAATGTCATGTTTAGAGAGAGAGGAAAAAAAGAAAAACTTAAAAAAACTTTAAAATATCCAATTTCCAGCATGAAGCACTATTTATTTATGTAAACCCTAAATATTACCTACAAAAAAACAAATAAAAAAATATGCGTTTTCATCAAAAGTATTGTGATTCTACAAGAATCATGATTTTACAAATATCCAGATTTAATAAGTTATTTTCCCAGATTTGACAAATAATTTTCTTCTACTACACAGGACACAATGCTGCCCTTCAATGTGTGAATAGTTTAGAGCAGCGTCTCTCAAAGTCAACCTGGACCCAGCCCACCCTGAATTAAGAATGCAATAAGGCAATATACGTTTAACATTGTAAAGCATATTTTTACTATTTCGCAAATACTGTAAAAACGTGTTTTATTTATCATCAAATTGTTTGTCCTGTAGTCTATTTGCAGGTTCGATTCTTGTCTCTGTGCTTGGTGGGTTTCCTCTAGGTACTCCGGATTCCTCCCACAGTCCAAAGATATGCAGGTTAGGCTAATTGGCGTTCCCAAATTGCCCATAGTGTGCGAGTGTTTGTATGCGTGTGTGCCCTGTGATGGATTGACAGATTGGAGCGGTGGATGGATTGAGCGGTATAGAAGATGAGTGAGTGAGTGAGTGAGTAGTCTATTTGGAGATTGTTATGGCGACCCTGGCCCGTTGGGATGTTTAACTATATGCCTCACTCAGCATCCCATGTATTCTACCATGGTTAACTACACTAACTGTCGGTCGCAGCATGGGTGAATGTATAGATCTGTACGGTACTGAGGGGAGAGCAGCTGCCTGACAAAACCTACATTCACACCCAGTCACAGAAGCACTTTCAGCAAGAACACACATCTGATAACGTTGTGCCATATTAAATAACACTTTGTCTTAACTGCTTCCAAGTAATTCTGAATTGCCTATAAATACATACCTCTGAGAACTTTTGTTTTATTCACTGCTAAAGCAAGCTACGAAGCTAACTACCTTCTAACACAAGGCTAAATTGCGATTGTACAGTACACCGTAGAAAGCGCACTGGATTTCCCACTATTTTTGGATTCAAACCTGGAACTCGGACATTAACATAGCTGATGTTCTTAAGTGGAATAAGTCTAAACTTCAGAGATTTACAGGACTGTCCACCATTTCCATGGTGTATTCATGACTTTTTGGCTATATAGTACTGGTAACAATAAAAAAAAAAAACTTCACTTCACTTTTACTACTTTTCACCAGCTACGCCAGTCACTGCTAGTTAGATCTGCCAGTCGCAGAAAGATATGTGTTGGAGGAACAAAATAACCGGTTAAATAAAGAAACCATGTTATAATCTGTTGATAATAAATGGTGTTTGTGAAACGGTTGTGCTGTTGTACTGAATATCAACATCTGTGAGGTGGCAGTAGGAACAAGTGGAACCTCTCGTGTGATGTAGCTTACAGAGAAAAACGATTACATATACAACGGAACCTCGGCGTATAATTGCAAATTATATTGACAAATTTTCCCCTTAAGAATTGAAATTTTGCAAGAAATTTGCATCAACACATGAAGTATTTTGAGCATACAAGCAAACAAAGAGAACCAAACACTGGCTTGGTTGCGCGTAACGGAGTTTACAGATTTATCGAATTTTGTTGGTGGGTTGTTTTTTGCATTTTGTGCAAGACGTACTGAAGACATAGCACCTTGGGTCCAAAGAAAGTTAGCAAGGACGGTAGCAAGAAGAAAAACGGAGCCGCTTTCAGTGGAAATTAAGAATGAAATGGTCACTAAAAAGCAGCCAGTACCAAGAGGAATCATAAATTAAGCTTAAGTGCGGTTTAATGTCTATTTTTCATATTTTTACGTCATTTTCATGTCTTTTCTAAATGTTTTAATTGTTTTTCATATGCAAAAATATGACTACAATGTAATATTGGGTATATTTTTCTACATTATTTTTTTAAGGGAAAATTAAGGAACTGGCGTCCGGCATACAAACTTGTAGCTAAGTTTGTATGCCGAGGCGCCACTGTACTGGGCTTTTCTTAGTTTTGCGCCGATCATCACTGAGACACCTTGGGTATCAGTACATGGGCAAATTTCTGCAATGTAGACTTTAGACAACAGATTTGTAAACTCAGATGTATTACATCATGTACTGTTATGTTTGTTGGTTTTTTATTGCTTATTTACTAGAGAGTCACCTGAAGGTCTACAATCCAGATCAGTTCTTGTTCCGCTGGGAATTATATTACACTCTCTTCTTTTTTTCTTAAACCTGAAATAGAGTTTAAAAAAGAGTGAAAATAGCCTTTCCTTTGTATTTACATAGAGGGATTGGACAATGAAACTGAAACACTGGGTTTCACAGCCTGGTGGCCAATCTTCATTGATTGCACATACCACCAGTAAGAGTAGAGTGTGAAGTATAAATTAGCAGAGTAATAACACAGTTTCACTAAAATTCTGCAATGCACACATCATTATGGGTAACAAGAGTTCAAAAGAGGACAAATTGTTGGTGCGCATCTTGTTAAATGTGCACCTCAACTCTCCTGTTTCCACCAAAACTGTTCGTCGGGAGCTCCACAGGGTCGATGTACATGGTCAGGCTGCTATAGCCAAACCTTTGATCACTCGTGCCAATGCCAAACGTCGGTTTCAATGGTGCCAGCAGCGAAAATCTTGGGCTGTGGACAATGTGAAACAT
>JAOVVA010000035.1:10617890-10635371 GCA_028565275.1 Leiocassis micropogon | reverse complement strand
CTATTATACTTCCAGTCTCACACAGTATGATGCAGATCAGTCCGTGCTATCCGTTTCACCCAAATGAGGATGGGTTCTCTGTTGAGTCTGGTTCCTCTCAAGGTTTCTTCCTATTACCATCTCAGGGAGTTTTTCTTTGCCACTGTTGCCGTCGTCCTGAGCTTGCTCACCAGGGACAGGCTTATCATTTTGATTCATACACGTTCACATCCCATACAAACTTGAATAATTCTTTTGACTGTGTAAAGCTGCTTTGCGACAATGACAGTTTTTAAAAGCGCTATACAAATAAAATTGAATTGAATTGAATGTGCATCATTGAGCCTTCCCACCCATGAGTTTATTAGTAATTCACTAGTGAGTGTGAGGGTTAAGGATGATGGGTTTGGATGGATTTGAGCTACCATAACATGCCATAGTAGAACTGATATCAGACAATAATGAGATAATCTGCAGGCAAGAAGTTCAGCATCAGGCAGAATTGTGTTTATATAATAATGTAGTCTATTATGGTGGATTTTAGGAAATCAAAGCGCACCAAGCACACTGAGTCTGCACACGTAGGCAGAAGGTAGAGAGGCTAGAGATCTCCTTGGTGTGCACATCTCGACTGGACCACACACATCTCCCATTAGGTTAAAAAGGTCCAACAGAGGCTTTACTTGCTCAGGAAGTTAAGAAATGTTCACCTCCCTCAACACTTGTTGATCAACTTCTATCGGTCAGCAATAGAGAGCCTCCTGACTTATTTCTCCACAGTGTGGGTCACCAGCTGAATACATTTGTTACTTTTACTTATTCTATTCTATTCTATTCTATTCTATTCTATTAAGCATAAAAAATTCTCATAAAAATATATATATCTTAATATTATATATACAATTAAAAATAAATATTAGTGTTTCTCCTTTAACAATATAAATATTTCATGTAAATTTGTCTATGTGTTATTCCCATATGAAGGAAGATTAATTAAATCATGTCTGAAAGAGAAGAGAGAGGTGTGACGACTCTGGATGGAGGTGTATTCCAGCTAAAAGACAGCACCAGCAGGCTTTAAGGAGATGATGGCCCCTCAGGTTAATCATTAATACTTTCAGTCTACTGCCAGTCTTCTGTAAATAAGATAAATGCCCTCAAGGCACTTGCCTCAGTGACGTATCATTTCAGACACAGCACAGCTTCAATTAGGACCGGAAGGTGTTACCTGAGTCCATGGACTAACGGATTGACGTGGAAAAGGTGTCTTTTGCCCCAAACCTTAAAGAGTCATCAGGTCAGACATGTACCTGATCTGAGATGGGCATCTTTGGATCTACCTTAGATGAGTTTGTTGTTTTTAAAGTGTTAATGCTTCTAACTGAGTGACCTTGCATGACCAGTTCTTTCCTTTTAATCGTCTCGAAAACTCACCAATGAAAAGATACAGTGGAAGTCCAGGGAAGATTAATAACACGTTTAATCAGCTCCAGCCACCACAGCCGAAGAGGACTTACAGTGCTGATGATCTCCATCACACCGATACCGGCGACCATCAAGATCTCAGAAACAACATGTTCTTCAAAGACAGGTTTGACGAAGAGGAGGAGGATTCAGGGATTAAATCAGGTAGGTCGCATTGGTAAAAGATTGAGATTGATTATTAGGAGGAGACGATTAGCAGTAAAATAAGGCATTAGGGCTAATGTTATGAAATGATATAGAGAAGTTATTATTTAACTTACTGAGCTATTGTACTATAATCAGTGCATTGCATGTTGTGGTTCTTATTTGTCAACAAAGAATCATTGCCAAAAATTCAAGAAGGACAATAATTTCTTCTTCTTCTTCTTTTGTCATTTTCTTATTATTATTATTTACTTAAATCCAAAGCCTAAAAGTAAGGTTAGGCTTATACCTGAATTGCATGAATTAAAATTTTTAGGTGTACAATTTATGTTTTTCTTTATCCGGCATTATTATTCAGGCCTGATTTCTACCACCGTAGAATTTATTTTAAAGTCTGACAGCCATTTAATGTGAAAAGAGACTATTTAACCTTAGTAAGTTCATGACAATCATTCTAAACATGCCTCAATATATTATACCAATAGAGACTTAATTAAACATCTCTTCAAAAACTCAATTTGTTTCATTAAAAATTTTATTATCTGTGATCAGCTTACTGTCTATCACTTTTTTGTATACAAATTTACTTACATTTTAAAATGACCACATTTTTATTCCGGACCGGTTCATTTTCTATCAAATGTTTCTATTTATTTATTAATTTTTTTTTAAATAAACATCCACAATTAGCTCATTTTACAGTATATCACCATTTTTCTTGTTCTTTTCTTATGTGTACATGTTTACATTACTGTTGATATATTATTATTGATATATATTATTATACACATATATTACTATTCCTTTACATGTTCCTTATCTTCATCTTTTTAAAAACAAAGTCATGATTCAGCCAACATTATATGCTTGTAATTTAGTCACACATGGTCTTATAAATCTTTTATAAAAGCACAGAACAGGTCTCGGCCTTTTTATAAAAGAAACGGATCATCAGATTTACAGGTGCACTAATCCTTCGTTCTACAATATAAGGTTTAACTTGGACAAAATTCATTGACATAGTGTATAATTTCTTTAACAGAGGCTGATGAAAGCAATGGAACCATCTCCTCTGAAGACGACCTAGACCACCTTGAATATACAAGTAATTTTACTCTGAAGCAAACGGGGACAAAGAAGAGCATCAGTGAAATCATCAAGGACAAAAAGAAACAAACTCAGTTAACACTTCAGTGGTATTGTCATCTTTATCCTTATCTCTGATAATCATTAAGATTGTTTAGCAATATTTTCTTGCTAATGCTTTTTTTTGTCAACTAGGCTTGAGGAAAATTATATTGTTTGTGAAGGAGTCTGCTTGCCTCGGTGCATCCTTTATGCACATTACCTAGACTTCTGTCGCAAGGAGAAATTAGATCCTGCTTGCGCTGCCACTTTCGGCAAGGTAATGGTTGTTATGGGGAATTATAGTAAAACATTACTATATATCCTTAACTATTATGTAGTTTCAATTTATAAGCACAAGAAACACTGAATTGATGTTTTCATTATAACTGTAGACTATAAGGCAAAAATTTCCTCTCCTAACGACTCGAAGACTCGGCACCAGAGGCCATTCAAAGTAAGGAACTCTAATATTTGATTTGTCAGTGAAATCATCAGTTTTCAGTGAAGTTCAGTGTTTGTTTGTTTGTATTTTTAGGTATCATTACTATGGAATTGGGATTAAGGAGAGCAGTGCTTATTATCATTCGGTATACTCAGGGAAAGGTCTGACCAGGTGAACTTAACACTCTGAGCTTCTTATTTTCACATTCTAGTAAAAGAATTCTAGTAAAGGAAAAGGAAAAAAGGTTTATCATGTAAAATTTTATGTATTATGTATTAATTTATGTATTAGTTACATAATACAGCTGAGTGCAAAAGTGCTATTTTTTAAATAGTGAAAGAGAATAAATACCACTATTTAAAAATTTATCTACAAATTGTAGAGTTGAAGAATGTTTAAAATGTGCACTTTTCCTACAATAAGAAAAATTACCGGAAAGATGGTTTTAATATCAGAAATAAATAAAGACATTCCAATATATAATGTAATTAAATGAAGATATTAAATATAATTCCATTCTTTTAGATTGATTTTTCCCTTGTAATAATCAAAGAACATTTTAATTTGTTATTAAATATTTAAAAACAAAAACATGACAAATAAAAACATTTTACATTTGAATACAAACATTTTCAGTGTTTTGCATTTTATATTGTTTGTACATCATCTTTTAAACCATAATATTATTGTGTGTTTCATCACAGGTTCTCTGGAAGCAAGCTAAAAAATGAGGTTGTGATTTTTTTTTTTATGTCATACATATTTTCATACAGTATGTTATACAATACACAGACCAATGTAATTCTGTCACTTTGTGTTTGTTCTATAGTTTTGCTTAAAACAAAATTATATTGAAATGAGTAAAATAGATATTGTTTAATAACATGATTGTGATAGATTTTTTTATTATTTGTTTTAAAGCTCTGTATCCATAAATGCCTCTTGTCACATTCACATTCCATTCACAGGGAGGTTTCACACGGAAATATTCTCTCAGTTCTAAAACAGGAACGTTGCTACCAGAATTTCCAAGCGCTCAACATTTATTGCTTACCGAGTCCATTTCGAAAGAAAAGGTTTGTTGATTGTGGTTTCTGTTCACGCTCAAGACAAATGAATAATAAACTCTAGCTTTTCTTGGTATACCAAGAAGATGCTGCATATTTTGTGCATTTAATTTGTCCTGTTTTTTTTTTTTTTACCTTGAAGATGCTAGAAATTTAATTTAGGAGTCTGTGATGTTGTTGTTGTTGGCCAATTCTTTCACCCCAGATTCTACATAATTGAACCCATTAATTACATATATTATTCTGCTTATGTTATATACTGTACAGTAAGTATATATTCTATAATTCCTTAAAGCTGAACACACTGCCATGTTTATCGGTAAACATCTCTATGGGAATCAAAAGACTTTTAAAAACTATTATTTTAAATTCTAAAGATAAATCAATCATTATTAATGTACAGTATGTTGTGTTTTTTTTATTCCATGCATTCATTCAAATCATTCATTGTCAAATCATTGTCAAGTTTTCTGAAAACTGTACCAGACAATACTAAATATAACTAAAACTGTGCAGAAAGTAAAGTGTGGGTTATGTTTGTTAAATGTTATGAAATGGATAATTGCTATGTTGTTTCTTTAACTGGCTGTTCATAACTTTTAGCTGGGTTGCTTCATTCTTAAATCATTTGTGAATAACTTTTTATTTATTGGGATGCTAAAACATTAATTATCATGATTTATTTATGTATGTATGTATTTATTTATTTATTTATTTATTTGAGCCCCACTGATTGACCCCAAATTGGGCCATACAAAAATGTTAAAATATAGTCCATCAATAAGTACCATTATATAAAAAAACAAATTCTGGTCAAAACATAGTAAGCGTGCATAAGGATATAGTTAAAAAAAAATTCCTCCATCTATTCAATGACAACTGTATACCCTGTACACATGACATGTCTTCCCTATTGCATTTCTAATTTAGGTCGACACACTGATCATGATGTACAAAACTCACTGCCAGTGTATTCTCGACAACGCCATCAGTGTCAACTTTGAAGAGGTACGATTTTAAAACCAAGACCTGGGAAAACAGCATTTCCTCTCAGCATCTTAAACAATCAGCATCTTAAACAATAGTGACACATTTAAGCAAAGCATATGGTTAGATAGCAACTCGGAGATGTGGATGTGGACACATCAGGACTTGTAGACGGGGACATGTTCCACTTCAGTCTCATTGATATAGATGGGAAAGTGTCTGACGATTTTTGAATCTCCTCCCTGTAAGCTGGTTTATCATTGATGGTGATGTAACCTGCCACTGTAACATGAAAACTTGACTCAAAAGTTTTGGAGTTGTGCAGAGGCACACAGTCATGGGTGAACTGGGAGTAGAGCAATGGACTTAGCACACAACCCTGTGGGATGCCTGTGTTCAGTATGAAGGTAGAGGACATGTGATTGCTAATCCTAATAGACTGTATATACAGTAATAATGCTTCACTTAAATTTGTTCTTTTAGCTTCTTAATAACATTACAAATCATGTTGTTTTGTGTTATTAACTTAGGTAGGAAAAAAAGAAATGTTGGTAAAAGAATGACTGTGAATATTGAATGAATAAGTTTGTTTCATGGACAGTCCACAATACTGAATGTAACTGTTCACAGGGAAAATAATGATGTGCTAATGTTTCATTGATATTTTTTAAATTAGGGTAGTGATTTAAACTCTTCAGAGTATGCTGTTATGGAAAATGTATAAACGTCTGGGTGTTAACAGTAATGGTACTTCATCAGTCCATGTCCATAGTGGTGTCGATTAGTGATTGATTCCTTCCATGTTTTTCAGATCCAGAACTTCTTGCTGCATTTCTGGCAAGGCATGCCAGACCATCTCTTACCTTTGCTGGAGAATCCAGTAATCGTGGATATCTTTTGTGTGTGTGACTCCATCCTATACAAGGTATGTATGTATATGTATATGTCTGCATTAAGTGCAACTCAATATCATGTTGAATCCAGGCTATTTTTGTTAATTTGGCAAATTGAAGTCAAATGTATTGCCTTACAAATGTAAAATCATGAGCTCATGTCAAACTGCTTGTGTTTTTCAGGTCCTGACTGATGTTCTCATTCCTGCTACAATGCAGGACATGCCGGAAAGGTTTGTTCCTTTTTTAGCCATCAATACGTAACAATTAACAATTAACTTAAGGATTTTTTTTCTCACCACACGTCAAACTCATTACAGTACCTCATGTCTATAATCTGATATGTGTGTGAAGTAACATTCAGTAATCTTCATACACCATGTCCAGTCTTTTGGCAGATATCCGAAATTTTGCCAAACTCTGGGAGCCCTGGATGGTTTCATCTTTGGAAAATCTGCCAAAAATCCTGTCAGAAAAGAAGCTGCCAATAGCTCGCCGATTTATTTCGTCCCTAAAGCGCCAGACTTCCTTCTTACACCTTGCTCAGGTCAGAATTTTTTTTTTTTACAAACAACGCCTTTGCAAGGATGACAGATACATAGCAAATCAACACATTTACAACAATTTTACTGTGTTTCTTTGATTTTTGTAAAAAAAAAAAAACATTTCTCTAGATTGCAAGACCGGCTCTTTTTGACCAAAATGTTGTGACGGCCATGGTGAACGACATAGACAAAGTAGATTTAAACAGTATCGGCTCCCAGGCACTCCTTTCCAACACTAGCGACCAGGACCTGGATTTCTACTCTGAATGTGAGTCAAAACACCAAACACCTGTTATTTTTATTTTCCAAACAGTATTATCATAGTATTCATTTATAATACTATTAATAATAATAATATTATCTATAAATGATAATAATATCATTATTGACTACTGGTCAATATTTACCAGCTTACTGAGTAGTAGTATTTAAGCACTAAATATATTTGATCGATTTGTAGCTATTGATAAGGAAAGATCAGGGTGAACAAGTTAACTACATTTTTTTGCTGTCAGTTAGAAGCTATTTTGACCAATACTACACTATGGGGAGTGCTGTTATAGAGAAATAATCAATGATAGAGTAGTGCAATGAAGGGAAATCACTATTAACACACAGAACTAGATAATTTTATTATAACAAAGCATACAAATGTTTTATTCCTTTTATACCAGAACAATGCATCGATGATTCAATATTTAAAATTTATTACAAAGCAGCATATCGTTATATTGATAGGTTTACTGAGTAGTTATGTTAAATGTTATGGAATGTCCACCAAGCCAGTTATTCATTTTTATCATTTACTGTAGATAAGCAATCATTTGACTTTTTCTTGATGTTTACATATAGTATAAAGTCCCCAAAAGACATTGTTGCAAATATGTAAAGTTACAAAGATCTAGCACTGGAGACTCCTTCCATAAACAAAAAAAATCCCACATATCAGGACATGTACATTAATATAAACCTGTAATTTTTGTCTTATATTTTTGCAGCTACTATCATTGTTTATCTTATAGAAAAAATTATCAATACCTTCTGACCTTATAAATGTGCATAATTTACAAAATTATAGTCATTAGATTTAGGCTTCATGCTGTTGACAAATCGCACAGCAAATATCTTGTTCTGTTCCGTGCTTAAAATTGATCTCTTTCTGTTTTCGCCTCATAGATGACTCGGTCGCTGTATTCCAGGAGTTAAAGGATCTCCTGAGAAAAAATGCCACCGTCGAGTCCTTTATTGAGTGGCTGGACTCTGTTGTGGAACAGAAAGTCATTAAGGTTGGCTGAAAGTAAAATATACACTCATCAGATCCACAGTAGCTGCAAGTGAATGAATATAACTTTTTTTTAAAATTATTATTGTTATTATTATTCTTTCAATCAGCCCAGTAAACAGAACGGTCGCTCGGTGAAAAAACGAGCTCAGGACTTTTTACTGAAATGGAGTTTCTTTGGCGCTCGCGTGATGCACAGCCTCACCTTAAACAACGCCACCAGCTTTGGTAAGTTTGGGATTTCATCAACAATTCACGCTTATCTTTTAAACATACGCTTCATCCTGTTCCTACATGCTTCTTCTTAAACGTTTATTCAAAGCTTTTTTTTTTTCTCCCACAACACAAACCCTCCACTATTATAAAGCCACAACGTGCTGTAAAATGTAGTGACCCGTCCTGAGTAAACAAATCTTTATCTCTTGGACACGTGTGCACTGATTAGGAAGAGCCCAGCTTTAGTTATGTTAGCTTTTGATGGCCCTGGGGACGCACACACACACACACACACACACACACACACACACACACACACACACACACATACACACATACACACCTAGCCAAACAGCCACACTTTTAGAGGCCATTACATGACCTCACTGGCATTGGACAACAGCCTGAGATTCAGACAGCTTTAATAAAAATGATCTGTAAAGTCGAACCATCTCACCATCTTCCCACGCATCTGCTTTTATTTTCTGATTTCATATCATTCTCAATGGCATAAACAGTCCCATGATGCAGCGACTATGGATACCTGTAGATCTGAGACATAAAAGCAGAATTTTTATTTTAAAAAAGTGTTAAATTTCACAAAAATTATGAACATATTAAACACTGGGAATGATTTGTTTTCATACCATTTGAATATTTTATTTAAACAATAGCAAACTATCATTGAGTACTTACTTATTTGCATATGACATTTTAAACGATTAAATTACTAAACAATAAAAAGATTTTATTGTAAATTTAGTAAACATAGTTTCTGAGAAATGCAAAAAACTTACCTCAAAAGATATACAAAGGAAAAGTACACTATAAGTACAAATAAATAAAATAACATTCAAATTGTTCAATCAGTAAAGAAACAACACCCCAAAACAAATGAACAAACAAACAAACAAAAAAACAAACACAAATAAATAAGTAGTAAAAAGTAAAAAAAAAAAAATTCAAACAAAGAATAATTTTTTTAAATTTAAAAATAAAATAATTCCTTTAATTAGTAGTAAAACAATGAAATATATTTGTATATATGTTTTATGAATAATTTGCCTTTTATTTCGTATAAACTGTTCTGTTTACATATTTAAGTAGTTATTTCAGTGGGTTTATTAGAGTGTTTGTTTGCTTGTTTGTTTGTTTTTATCAAAAATATAGATTTCCAAAAAATGAAACATAATTCAATGAATTCATACTTTTTCTTTGCTTATTCTTTTTTTATTCACACAAATGCGGCAATAAGGTTAGAGTTATATAAAAAGACTATTTTACAGTTCTGTTAATAGTTAAATGCCATTAAGTACAGTTTATAGCTATTTATTCTAACGTTTTATTTAGCAAACAGACAAAAATAGTCAGAAATAAACCCAAAACCTATTAGTTTTGTTTCATGCATATAAGAGGGGAGAAATTATTTCCTTTAGAATGTTTCCTCATCTGATTTGTCACTACTCTCGATTGATAATTAAAGCTTTGGACTGTAATAAACGTGTCCCGTGCTATAACTCTTATAGAGACTCTTGAGAAATGTTCTTTTTAGGCTCCTTTCACCTCATTCGGATGCTGTTGGATGAATATATCCTGCTGGCTATTGAAACACAGTTCAATAATGATAAAGAGCAAGATTTACAGAATCTCCTGGATAAATATATGAGAAATGCAGGTACACATCTTGTTTCACTGTGTTTTTTATTATTATTATTATTATTATTATTATTATTATAATTATAATTATTATTATTACCACTTCCATTTGCTTCGGTAAGTTGATGTAACCATATTGTTTCTAAATGTTTTCAGATGCCAGTAAGGCGACGTTCACGGCTTCCCCGAGTTCTTGCTTCCTGGCAAATCGTAATAAAGCAGGGATGGTGAGCAGTGACTCGTCAGTGAAAAACGAGTCCCAGCCTGAGTACACACACCTGTCTGCCGCAGGAACCCAACATGGACTGGGGGCCACCATGGTGGTGTACCAGGGGACGGACACAGACAGCTTTACACTATCTGGTAAACTCTTTAAATCGGAGTAATGCTCTACAGGACGGTCCAAATGTCTGAGCAGGAAATTCTGTTACGGTTTATGAACACTAATATACTTTTCAAACCATAATCGAATCATTCTTCACTTCTTCAATCAAGCTTGGTTGTTTTGAGACAATATGTAACTTTAATGATAACTGAACACTGCGTAAATGTGGCATTACATACTTGGCTACTTCATTTCACTAGACACACGGGGGAAAGTTATTGATCTCAGAGTGCTTAACTCGATTTTATGAGCAGCCCATTCAGATTATTTGAAATGACTTGTGTGCAATTACCGTCTCTGGGGTTGCCAGGTTTTTCTCGAGTAGAGCTCTGGAGGTGAGAGATTTCCAATTGTATCTCGGCCGGTCTGATTGAATTAAACACGTGCCTTTAAACTGGGAAAAAATCAGATTGGAAAAAAAGATTGGAGCCAAGCACAGTTTTTAAAATAATAAATGCACTTTAAAATAAATATAATGAAAGCAAGAATTCGCTGATAGAAGATGTTTTAGACGATGTGAAAATGTCATTTTGACACATAGATACATAAAAGTATAAACAATTGAGAAGCTGTTTAACTTAAAAAATTAATTAATTGTTCAATTAGAAAAATTGTAATTTGCACTTAAAATATTAAAACATTTATTTAAAAATGAATAGGATTGCATATTATATAAGAATGATAATTTATTTTATATATTCTATAATAAAATTCAATTAATAATCATACATTTAATATTAAAGGACCATTACAGTTTTTACAGTTGCAGTTTTTTTACTTGCAGTTGCAAAACCACAAAGTCCGAACTAAGCTATTTTAAGGAAAGAAAGCTTGTTACAATTTTCTTGACAATGTTTTTTTTTAATTAATTTTCTCTAATTTAGTTGCATTGGTGCAGCATTTATTTCTGAATCCGTATGATGTCAGACATGTTTAAAAGACCAACCTGGCAGTGTAACATTTCTTTATCCAGGCCAGTTGGACTACTCCCAGAGCAGTGGTCCGTTGATCACCCCTCCCATCTCTCCAGCCATGGTGAACCGAGGCAGCGTGATCAACCAGGGCCCGATGGCAGTGAGATCACCGAACAGCTGCCCTGTCCAGCCTCACGCACCCTGCCAGGCTTTCCCTGACGCCATGTATCAAAGCCTCCCTGCCTCCACCTTCTACTCCAGCTCCTCCACCTACCAGCCTACAAGCCTGACTCAGACCCACACGCCACCCTCGGCTTACCAGACTCGTACCGAGTGTGCACGCTATTCCTCCTTCAGCGGTCAGCAGCTGGCTAAGGACTGCTTTAATAGCAGCTGCAGTGGTGCCGCAGCATACAGCTCGAGGGTTTCATCAGTAAGCTACCCGTCCACCTCTGAGCCCACCATCGAGGTTCAGGGAGTGCAACTAATGGACTACGAATTTGCAGGGAGTGGAGGAGGATGTCCGGGCCCAGTGTACACCAATGCAGCACACAGTGGTGAGGATGGCAATGCTATTATTATATAGGTAATTAGCAGAAAACTTACTGGTTGGCACTCCTGCCTCGCACTTCCAGGATTGGAGGGTTCGACTCTCACCGCTGGCCTGTGTGTGCTTGAAGTTTTCCCATGGGTTTATTTTGGTTATACTTTGGTTTCCTCCAACAGTCCAAAGACATATTTTAGGCTAATTGGTGTTTCATAATTCCCACAGTGTACGATTGGGTGTCTGGGTACGAGTGCCTGTATGTCTTGGATGAAGTCATAGGTCATCACAATCAATTATCAATGCCATCAAACTGAGGAAGCTGAGGAGGGAAATTTTTATTCAAGGATTTTTCTTTTAAAAGAGTTTTAAAAACAAGCAGACACTTTTAAATATGTAACAAAAAACAGGGATGGGAAATACAGCCTTAGGAAAGAAGGAGATGATTTCTCCTTGCTGTTAAATGGTACAACAGAATGGCACATAATAGTAGTAAGAGATAGATAAAAAAAAAGTAACATAATAAAAGACTAACATAATGATATAGGAGAAAACAGCTGCAATACAAGCAATGAAATTGTCCTAGATGCCATCATTACCTGGATCGCTGCAAATTTTATTTCATTTGACATTCTAGCGTCCGTCAGTAATATTGTGTTGATTTTAAAATAGTAGTTTTTTCATTTGTGAAAAAATGAAAAGTGCAGCTTATTCATTTGTTAGTTATGGTTTAACATGATGCCTTGACATTTACTCATCAGAATGAAGCCATGGAAACTTAATCAAGGTCATGAAACTCTGTGTACGTGTGTACGATATACATTATTTTAATAACAATTAAATTAGTTTGTGATTTGACAAATGAATAAAATGTTTTTATTATTGTATTTTATTGAAGTGCATTGTAAAGAAAATGCGTTCATGTTGTGAAAGAGAAGCTTACTACACCTAGTACTCCATCATCACTCCATCAGATGAGCACCCAAAAAAAAAGTTTTTGAGCTCTTTACACGGACAATACCATAAATTAATAAAAATAAATATTATATAAGTCCCTGTTGTATCAAATAAATAAATATGACTCTATATATAGGATATTAAAAGATGTGAGCAATTGTTCTGACTGAGCATGCTCAACTGCCGATATATACCTTCGATTAGAAATCTAGTTTTGTCCATATTGTACTTCAAGTGCTCCTCTTCCCCACTTCTAGGCTACTATGGGAACAATGGCTATGTGGACACGCAGAGGACAGGCTCTCTAATTGATCAGCATGTATCAGTGATCAGCAGTGTGACCTCCACTCGCTCTGTTGCTGCATACTCTGAGGTCCACGACCCTCTCAACATCCTGAACGACACGGGCAGAAAGCCGTCAGCACCGTACTACCCTGGGCAGCCTCCTCTAATTCCACGCTCAGCAGGTGACAAGACATACCTTCCTATTGTATAAAGATTGTATTGCAAGGGGAAAAAAAATAAAAATAAGTTTTATATTTGATTTTATTTAACATACACTTTTTTTGTTTTAGCTGGGTATTAACAGAGAATTCAAACCGATAAATAAATAATACGCAACAGTTTGGTTAGCTTTGTTGATGTACATCATGTGCTTATAACAGAACATCAAACCTCATCGTTTGGAAATTTTTATGTGAATGTTTATTTTGGCTATAATGGAAAGCCATTTCCACATGTGTGGGTCATTAAAGGAGTTCCTGGGAGGCCAGTGTTTCAGACATGAAGCAGGCAGTTCCGATCATGGCTCCGGTGTACTGAGAATTTTTTTTTAGCTTGATGGTATCCAAGCACTAGTGAAACGCTGGGAAAAGTGCATTAGCGTTGTTTTCCTCTCATATGTCCTGGTTTGGCCTGAACACTCCTTGTAATTTTATAAGAGTTTAAATGTAGAGATGTAGTCCTGTTTAGCTTAATTTCACTTATTCTTCACAATGTATCTGTTGCAGGTTCTTCAATAGCCCCTCCTATCAGTTGCTCTGTTTCTCCGTGCATGTACGGTGCCGCTGCTCAGTATCACCATACCCAAGATGCCTTGCTGCCTCACCATGGCGGCGCTGAAGTACGGGACATGGTGTCCTCTCTGCCTCCCATCAACACTGTGTTCATGGGGTCAACCGGAGGGCCACCGTAACTGTTAACAACCCTTATATCCCTGACTCGACCAATGGAATAATAATAATGTAAACACATTCGCTTCAGTGTTACCAAATGATCTAGAGCAGAGTCAGCAGGTCTGTACTTAAAATTATGGTATATATGAAATCATTTAAATGTAAAGGTAACGTAAATGTAAATGTAAAAGTCATACAGTGACACTATCTGTACCTATTTAGTGCTACAAACATCTGTATCTATGTACCTAAAGTGGGCGTGGCCTAAACCAGGTGTGAATGTGGCCTAAATAAAGTCTCAGTATAAACCTAAAAAAAGATCTCAAAGGTAGAAATGTCATCATTGTCAGGATATTGTGTGACGTTTGCGTATATAGTAGAGAGTTAAATTGTATGACAAATGCAAACGAGCATTCTAGAAGTTGATTAGCTGGCTAGCTATTAGCACGTTGAAACACTGAGAACCTGAAGGAAAACAAAAAGCCATAGTGTCCCCGATCAGACGGTCACAGCTTTTGGTAGACACCTTTATCCAAAGCAACTTTTTTTATTTTCATTATACATCTTATCTGTGCTCTTGGTGGTGTTAGGGGCTTATCGGCCCAACAGTGGCAACTCGGTGGTGCTGGGGTTTGAACCTGGAACCTTACAATCACTAGTCCACTAACACTCTAACCACTGAGCTACCCCTGCCCTGGAGAAGGAATGAATGCTATAAATGGATCAGGTAGCATTGTAGCCTTTAAATTTTAATCAACGTTGTCTTTTTTTGTCATTAAATGTTAATTTCTTACAGCATCTGACAAATTAATAACCTCCTGCTTGCTTAACTTTGGGATTCCAGGTCTGAAAGTACATCTCTAATCTCAATTTAATTCCCTGCAAACTTTTCTAACCAGCTTTATACAATGATAATATTATTTAATATACATACATATATTGTGAGATTCCTCTTTGGACATTTTTAATTAGAGAGACATCATGTTGTGCCCTTAAATGCCTTTTATTAGAAGATTTCTAATATTTTTGGTCATTTAACCCCACAGGGATGGAACATTTTATTTTTGTCTTTTACATGTTTCTCAATTTGAGGTTTTAACAATACTGTGTGTAAATGTGAAGATTGACATCATTTATAAAAGAAACGGCCAACACATGGTATCGGTGCTAAAAAGTGTCTCACCAAGGTGAAAAAATGATTTTTCAGACAAGGATCATATAACACCATTATTCATAACACTTAATGCGTCTTATCTCCCGATCCATGCTTTGTTCTTTTGTAAATATACACACACATTTATATTTTTATCAGATAAAAAGAAATACATTTGCTAAATACAATTTCTTGCCCTTTTATGTTTTAGCGTCCGGAACTTTTTTGAATTCAAATTTTTTCAACGATTTTAACTGTCATTCAGATGGTCAATTTAGATTTCAAATGAAAAGACATAAACCTGAAAAAGTGTATTATTACTAAAATACTAAATTGTTAAGATATTGCAACATAAATTTGACATGTTTACAGACACTTTTTTGGGGGGAAACCCTTAATTTTGCTTTTAATTTAGCTTTTCTAGAAGCTTACACCAATTTTAGCATCAATACTTATAAAGAAATATGAATAATTAGCATTTTAAATGATTATTGTTTGAAGTGAGACAGTATATCGTTGAAAAATTGCCATTTAAAAAAAAAAAATCATCTCTCCAAAATGGCTGAATTGATTTTTTTTCCAAGCAAGATCGTTCACTTCCATGTTGCATAAACTTCAGAAGTAGCTTATTTGGCATTCGCATTTTCTGTATTATATGTATAACATAAAAAATAAATAAATAAAATCAGCACCCATACTGCGTTTTGGCCGAAAGTAATACGAGAGAAATGAGCGATAGCAGAGGATTACAAACTGTCTTGTGCTGCTGCGTGTTTGATGTAACACTTCTATCTTTATCTTTACACATAACACCCGTGAAAAGAGATCTTTATCAGATAAACCGGACAAACCCTCTCTGGTCCAGGTCGAGATTACAAGCTGGAAACACCACTGGAGAAGCTATGGATCAAAGTCAGTTGACAGATTAGCTGATTTCTCTTTTGTACAATAGCTAGAGATAAAGCTGCGATAAAGATGTTGACCAAAACCAAAGCCAATAGAGATGTTTAAGGTCACAAGCTGTTTATACGTACTGACCCTGAGGAAAGGGAGAAAAAAAAGGAGCTTTCTTTCTTTTCTTTTCTTTTTTTTTTTTTTTTGTCCCTCTCTGTGTTCTCCAATTTGAGCTTTGTTAGCCTTTCAGCAGATGGAAGCTAATAAAACCATAATCAGTAACGTTAGATTGGGTGCTGCATTTGTGTACAGAAATGATACGGCCTTAGAGCCGCACGCCGTATTTGTATATATACTGAGCTGATACATGCTCAGATGAGGATTTCACCATTTGTCCAGTTGTCCATATTGTTTATAAAGAACAGAGAATTAATGATTAAAAAGATACAAAAACTGACCACACATTGTGCTGTCTTTTGTCTACTCCAGGCAGGGGGGGAGGATCCGGTTCTCAGCCCGACGGCTGGGAACAGATGGCCCGAAATGTAATGATTACAAAATCCTGACGTTTAAAATAGTTTAATTACAAAGTCAATAATGCCCCCAACAATTGCCAGGCCTGTAGTGTAAAAACAACAGAAGGCGGAACGCAAACTTTGGGAGAATGTTTAACCAGAACTTTGCATTAGGCAGGGAGCCTCCATATGTACCACAGCCGGACCAAAGATCAACAGATCCGGTGTAATTACGCGGCATCATCAGCCTGACAGAGAGAAACACACACACACACACACACGCAAACACATTTACACATCACTGGCAGGAGTGTAAGCCAGGGGAATTTGAAATACAACTTATTAGTTTATAAATGTAAATTTGTTTTAGCAATGTTTGTCTTTACATACATTATTGCATTTTGCGTGAGAGCGTTATTGCATTTTAGTAGAGCACAACTCATTTCCCTGCATTCAGAATAAACAGTGTGGTATAACTGTTAATGTGTGTACATTTCACATAAAATCATTTAAGCTTATACTGAGAGGTACAGGAATAAACTAACCTCATGTAACTAGGCAATAAAACACAACGTGTTACAACTCAGAATTTCATTCCCAGCATTTTGTATACATTTCCCATTTATCAATAAGACTAAATGGGCTCCCTGTTGAGTCTGGTTCCTCTCAAGGTTTCTTTCTATTGCCATCTCAGGGTTTTTTTCCCCCCTCGCCACCTTCGCCCTCGGCTCGCTCATCAGGGACGATCTGATCAGTTTGATTCATACGCATTTTCTCACACATTATAGATGAATTTCCCTAATTGAGCAAGGAATTGTAAAGCATCCTGAAGACTTCCTTGTGTAGGAAACCTTCATGCTAGAGCTTTACCTCTGACTGATCCAAAGTGTCGTCACTGGAGACTCCTTCCAAAAATGTCCACTATAAAATACCGCACCACATCAACATTGAATCATTTTCTAAATGAACAGCAACCACCATAGAACTTCTTATACTTTTGTTACTACTTGTATAGAAAGCGATAATGTGTTTATTAATATAAACAGAGTTGCTCTTCGACATCATCAAACATCAGGATCCAGAATGCACCACTGCTTTGATATAAAAACTGGGTATAAAT
>JAOVVA010000035.1:10589510-10610584 GCA_028565275.1 Leiocassis micropogon | reverse complement strand
CCATCTTTGTGCAAAAACTGTCTGAATAACAACTGAATCCATTTTGCAGACAGTATGCGGTCTGAATATGATTCGATGAGATGTTTATCAAAAACACAAACAAAAAACATCAGTTTTATCAGCGTTTTTAGTAGGAATTACAATTTGCTTTAAAAACTAATAATAATAATTATATAAACATATAGTACATCGCTTTTTGAGCAAGCCCTGACCGTGGCAGGCCTGTTTATCAATTAAGTTTTTATTTTATTTCATTTTTTATTAAATACTTTTCCTTGTGATTTATTTTGCACAAGCCGAAAATTGTCAAAAGACCACAATTACTGTTGCAATCATTCCGACTCTCTCGTTCAAGAATGGCCGAGTATTGTTTGATCCTGAAAATCTTTTCATCCCTCATTGCAGCATTAAACTTTATATCTCGCGCTCACTGAAGCAAAATTAAAAAATAAAGCGAGTCTTAAATAGAGGATGTGCAGGTCAAGGGAAGTGATTTGAAGCTGCATTTTTGAAGCGCTATATAAGACTTGTAGGACCACAATGCCTCGTTTCAGGTTAAAAAAAGAAATCTTTCACAGTTCACTGCTTTTGAACACTGCACGATTGACCTTGATTTTGTTCTTCTCTGCTTTTAGTTGGTCAAAGATTTTCATCGGCTTTAGTTACGCTTTAGTCTCGGCTGGCCGTCGAGTGCCACACTGAGACGCCTCCCTCAAATTCCCTCTTAATTTAGAAAATCAAAAAAACATTTTACACTTTTTAAACGCTTTATAGGATATTTGAATTTTTCTGCTTTTTTTTGTTTAAACATGTAAAGCACGTGATTTTATTTTCACGTGTAAACATGTAATGACATGTTAAGCTCATAAGTACAAGCGCAAAAGCATATACTGTATATCCAGTATGAGCGAAGGGTATTGCAAAAAACCTCCACTTGAAACTTTACCTTTTTGAAAATCATTTTAATCAATTTAAACGCACATAGAAATGAAAAACAATTTCATATTTTATACAATACCTGTACATAAGACATAATTCTCATTTTGATTCAGTGCATCAATGCTCATGACATGAGGACGATACAACCTTTAAACAATGTATTTTTTAAATTCTTATTTCATTTGGGAGACAGATTTGTACTTCCAATGTAAACCCTAAAACTCACCACAATATCACTTTTACTCGCCCTTCGTCTTTGCCGCTTTATCCTGTATACAGGGTCGCGGGGGGCCTGGAGCCTATCCCAGGAGACTTAGGACAACACAAGACACACACGCTCATTCACACACTCCCAGGATTTTTTGGGAACGCCAATGTCTTTGTCTCTGTGGGAGGAAACCCACCAAACACAGGGAGAACAGAAAAACTCAGCACACAGACCAGGGGGGGGGAATCGAACCGGAAACCTGGAGGTGCAAGGCCACAGTGCTAACCACCATATACGCCACCATATAAATCGAAAAACTAATGGAGAATTTTCTTCATGTGATTGTTAGAAAATTTGGATGATGCAACTTCCTGTTGCGCATGCGGCCACATCGAGGAATCTTACAAACTTTTTTCATAGGAGTGAATGTGCTCAGGTTACAGAAAGCTTATTGTTCTGAAAGCTGAGTTCCTGTAATGTCTAAGTGGTGTTGTGAATGATCGTGTGTACAGTTCACACAGACAGATGTGTCTCTTCCTCAAGTTGGCGACAAGTTATCCGTCGATTTTCAGTGTTCACATGAGTGACTGCAGTGGGCCCTGAACCACCTCAGCCGGGATGGTCATTCACGGACGTACAGCTTATATTAAAATGTTTGCACTGTTCAATGTTTTGACTGCAGCTAAGACTGTCTAAGAGAGCTTGAATCGCTTTTAGGCCTTAATTCAAAAGAAATCCCGGTTTTGACTCGAACACACCTCGCATTTATAAATGTAATATCAGTGCTGCACAAATTCCTGGAATTCATGGAATCACCCCTTTTTCTGTAACTGTAGAAACTGATTTATGAATTACTTTAATTGGTTATCCCCTTTTGTTGGTTGATTTATTAATTTTTTCTGATTTAAATAATATAAAATTTTTTTAAAAAGCAACTAAAAAAATGTAGTCACTTGGCCTCCTAGAGACTTCGTAATAGGGCCCTTGAATGAATGAATCCTAATTACGCGATGTGTTTTACGTAAACACCGAACACTCCTCCAGCTGGTCCTTTTCTCCCCTCTGTCGCTGTGTGCTCTGTGTTTTTCCTTCTTCTTCTTCTTTCCCCCCCGACAGTCTCTAGTGCAGAATGAATCTTTACACGCCGCTCCATTAGCAGCGAGAAGTGAAAGGAGTCTATTCACGCACATTATTTTTAATCAGAGTGGGAGGTGAATGGTGTGCAGAAGAAGAACACTTAATGTTAGAGCGATAAAGGCATCTCGGTGAACAAGGCGATTTGTCTCGCCGTCACATCGGTTTCTTCTGACGCTTACAGTAAAAATGAAATGCAATCTTGTTTAAATGCGGGAAAAAAATAACATAATTGTGTAGATCCTGTAGGATTTACTCATCTATATTTACATGTTTACTGATTCCATTATTTCCAGGATCTTAACACACCATAAATACATCTGAAGTTGAGAAACAAAGGACACAAACTGTATAAATAATGCACAATAAATAAGTGCTTTATTCAACCAGCATGCCCCCTTCCCCAGCAGTACATGATGTGCACATTTACAGTATGTGTGGCAAATAAAGTCGAATTAAGCACCTAGTCCTCCTCTCCTTTTTGTTGCATGCCTCATGCCTGACTGATCCACACTGATGAGACTCCTTTGTGCCAGCTATGGGTCATGTAGCGTCTAAAGAAACACCCAGGTGTGTTGGAGCTTTGTTCAGCGGGCACGGTGTTGTGTTCACCGATGTGGTATGTGCGTTTGGCGTTATAAAATATTGAAAGCATCTGGTTAACGACAAAGTAGAAAGTTTTCTCTGTACGCCGGAGCCATGATCGGACTGCCTGCTTCGCTTTTAAAACTCTGGCCTCCCAGGATATACAAGGAAATTTTGCACTGAATTTGCCTCGGCATACGAAGCATTTTTTCGGGATACGAGCGAACGAACCCGAGCCGAACCGAGCCGAACCAAATCGAACGCCTGCTTTATTGGAAAACTTTATTGTCATATGTACAAGAGGAATGAAATTCTTATTTTGAAACGGGGGAACACGCATAATTTACAATACAAAATATGTAAAAAAAAAATTCAGAATATACACTAAAGTGTAATGAAAATATAAGCAATAGTAGCTTTTTAAAAAAAACGTAATGAGAAAGAAAGAAAAACAGAGGACCTGTATCCTAATTGGACAAAACAACCAACATCAGTTTGCATCAGTGGAAAACCAAGCGAAGCAAGGTTAGATATTTTTTGTGGGGTTTTTTTTTTTGCAACATTTAGTGAAGACATAGAATCACGGGGCCCAAGAAGAAAAGAGCCTCTTTCAGTTTGATTTTTAAAGCAGCCGGTGCCAAGAGAAATCATAAATTAAAGTTAAGTGAGGTTTAATTTCCATTTATTTCAGATTGTACTTCATTTACATGTCTTTTCTAAATGTTTTTAATGTTTTTATATGCAAAATTATGATTATAGTGTTTGAAATTGGTAATATTGGTAATATTTCTGGGTGGCTGGAACGGATTATCTGCATTTACATTATTTCCTATGGGACAATGCGTTTCACAATACAGAATTTCTTCTTAAGAGCTCGCCTCTGGAATGGATTAAATTTGCATTGCCGAGGTACCGCTGTATGTCCCAGTATTTTTTTAAGTTTTGCCGACTGATATTACACACAATATTTTGTGCATTTCTTTGACTAACAATGGTGCTAAAAGCACAAATGCCATTATTTAATATGGAAAATTATTAGGGTTATGTAAGTTCAAACATACAATGCTTGTATTAGCAGCAGCAAAAAACTGAGAAAGAGAAACAGAAGGTTAGACTACAAACGAACTTCACCACGGTGCTTACTGTACACTACAGTATCACATACAGCTTTGTTAAGTACAGTATATGTTTTTACATGGTGTTCGCACAACATCCGAGTCGCGTATCCGTATTGCAGATATTATGTGGCTCATTTCAGTAATTTAGTACCGCTGGGGTGACACTAATGGCAGAAACAGAGTGTAAAAAATACTTTATCATGGCTACAACATTCTCCACAAATCCACTGAACCCATTAACTCACTCACGACAGCCGCTTTGTTAGACCCACTAGACTGATCACCTAGTTGACATAGCTGATCAGGATGCATCAGCTTTTTTTTTTATGATCAAAAACAGTGTCACTACCTGTCATGGTTTGCTTAAAACATGGGAGTTGAAAACTTAAAAAAAAAAAGAGAGATTTTTTCCAATTCAACATTTTGTTAAAGACAGTGTTAGGTCGGAGAAAAATATATCTGCAAGACTATAAATTAGACGTTAATAATCTATTGGAATCATGTGACAATTGAAACTGCGGCAGTATCAGAGGAATAAAACACTTCGGGATGTGCTGTTATTAGAAACTAATCAACTCCAGGTTTTCAGCTTGTCAACAGACTGATAGGATTTTATAATTTTAAGGTTTTCATATACAAACATATATATATATATGCCTTTTCAGGCACAGATGAACTTGACCCGTGTTTTCTCGGCTCTCGGCTGAATTGAACGAGCCTCCTGAGGTCAAAATGTCGCAGAGTGTTTTTATTCATCATGTGTTCAGTTCATTGGAAAAGGCCTTCATTTGAGATAACCAGCTTCTTCTTTTTTTTTTTTCAGTGTGAATACCTGTTTAGACGTATATTTCCTGTGAAACAGTCTAACACCAGCGTACAGTACCAAGGATAAACCTATACTGAAATAATGCTTGTTAAGAGAAGAAAAAAAAGAGTCTATATTGCTTTTGAATGGATTTAATTGATTTAATAAATAAAAAATTAAAAAAGTAACCCTTTTCAGGGAAGAAACTGAATTTCTCTTACATACCTTTTTTTTTTTTTTTAAAGTTATATATAATTTATCTGTGTGAACCTGCTGGCTTATGAGAAAGTGATTACAATGAAATCCTCAATGTCAGGGGCGTTTCGTTCCCTCTCCTCCCCCCTTCATTTCCATGCTCTTGTTTTACTCTATGTATTGACTTACTACTCCACCTTGTCTAGCTTGACCTTCTATTATAAGTTGCTTAGAAACCCGGGAGAAAAGATTGAGATGCTTCATCCAAGCCTTTGTATCTCGTCCCTTTCATGCTGTTTTTGTCAGCCTCCATCCTGCCTCGCACGGGCGCCATAATAGCGGAACGGCTCCTCGTTTTCATTGTGCGAACCCATCCCACTGGTGTGTCACCACCTTAGCGTGCGGACTTTTCATTTATTTCCCACTTCATCATCTCTCTTTTCTTCTTTGAAACTTAAAAAAAATTTTTTTGCATGTATTAAATGACCATAGGGGGATCACAGATATGTATTATATCTGCGCTTTTACAGATCAATCTGATCTGTAGTCCTACTGTACAGTATGTGCACCTCGAATAGAGGAGGGGAAAAAACCAGCATCTGGAGTCAACAATCATGTTTTGATTCGCACCTGTTGTAGTGCTAGTGAGAGGACAGGGACACGCCGCATGGCTGATCTCTCATTAACGAGCTCCGTTTGTTGAATGGCTCGTCCGGGCCGGTGTCGTCTTTTTCATCCCGTGGCCTGCCCTGCCTTTTGTGCTCACCTCCCGGCTCACCTAAAGAAGATAGCATTATACCGCGCATTCAATTAAAGTCTTTGGAGAAAGCGGGGGGAAAAAAACATGCTAGGTGGAGAGAGAGAGAGAGAAGCGTAGAAAGAAAAAAAACAAGCCAGGACGAAATGCTTATTCTTCTGGACCTGGAAATGGTTCTTAATTAGGAGATATGTTTAGATGTTTAATGAAGGAGATGCTCGGGATAACAGTATCAAGGCAGCCGGCGCTTAACAAACACTCAGGTTATCCCAAAAGGAGCAAACCTAAAATGTGAGAAATGTTTTTCAAATGCCGTATTTAAGGCCGTATAATTACGGCTTTTAAGAACGGCCAGTGCGGGTGACTACGGCACACTGAATACCTGGGCACGCAGGGGCCAGGCTCGGCCCGGAGAGACGGAATTCCCGCTTTTCAGCATTCCCGTCAAGGTATTAAAGTGCTCATGAATGATTTGTGCCTTAATGAGGCTGATAAGTTAATTAATATAAATTCCAGCCATAATGAGATCGTTAGTAAACAGTAGATCGGTCTAATCAGGTTACTACCTCCATCGCATCGCTAATTATTTTGGCAGTCATGTAGTCATGGGCAACTTTCTAACCGCAATGAAGGAAATAAGGCTACTTAAAGAGAAAGAAAAACAAATATGAATTCATTAATATATTCTTTATTCCTCTGAGTCGTTAGTGGTTGCATGTCATGCTGACATCACAGGACGATTTTTTTGGTCCTTTTTTGTCTTTTTTTTTTTGACAATGGCGTTTAATAGAGGAATAAATATTAATAATCTCAAACATACGAAGTAAGGAACGCAGAATGCAACGTAGCTACTTATACTGTATGTTGCATTAGCATAAGCATTTTAAATGTATCCATCCATCCATCTATTGTTTATCCCGTGTAGGTTTACGATAGAGCTTCTCCCAGGGAGATAGAGCCTGTGGAAATTACCTAGAAAGAGTATAACAGGTTCCACTGGGTGCATTTTTGCAAACAACCCAATATACCTGACTTCCCGTTGAGTTGAGCCCACAGAGTTGACTTGCACAGTCAACAATGAGATCTAGAAGTGTACTGAGATTCACATGCGTACAGTATGTGCAAGTGTGTATGAGCTATGCAGTAAAATCACCTGTGAAGGCCTTGGGCCGCGCCCAGATTCTCAGGCATCCGAATGGCAGCAGATTCCAACCTGTGTGCTGATTTTCATGACATTTTGAGCATAAAGGCAAAGCATAAAGGCATGTGGGTCCTTCACACAGTATAATGTAATAGGGCTGATGTCATAGTGCCTGGGCCCTAATAATAATAATAATAATAATAATAATAATAATAATGATAATGACTAGAGACAATTCATGGGCAAACCTTTAAAATTGGTTTACCCAGTAGATAGACAAAAGTTTTAAGATAGACTGGCTGTGAGTCCAGTGAGTGTGTGTGAGTGGAGGGGGTGTGGCCTAGCCCAGGCACCACAGCATCAGGCCTCTTTGCAAGGCTCTCACATACAGTACACAACCAATTTAACATGATCCGTTGCATCGGGACGTCAGATATCTTGGGAAATGTTGATGCTGCCCAATGCTTTTTGAGAGAAGAGACCTGGCTGAACGTTCGGATGGTGCTGATGATGAGGAGATGCCATGCAAAATTTGTGAATTGAGAATTGGCAAATTTAGAAACGCAAATATATAAATATTTTTTGCTGATTAACCGTCTCTACATTATACAGCCTCAGTTGTTTTCAATGGAGTAAGTCCAGGCTCGAGGAGTTAATAATTTAATAGTGTTGGTGAATGATTGTGTGTACAGTTCCACGCGTCTCTTCTGCAAGTTGTGAAAAGTAATCTGTTGATTTTCAGGGATCAGAATGTTCTCGGGACCGAGTGCAGCGGGCTCCGAGCCACCTTGGCTGGGATCGACATCGTCTTGAAGACAATCAGGTTTATGTCTCCATTCACCAGAAATTTCATCACAAGTCGCAATTTGACTCGAACGCTTGTTGTTGCAATGGTTCAGATTCAGATTCAACTTCCTCAGGTCTGCAGCTTGGTATAATTTAAGCAGTGGGCCAAGTCGGATGTCATTATGGCACCACGAGTAACTTTAATTTACTTTTGACCCCAGCGTTCCCTGCAGACTATACAAAGCAGTCCAATAAACTTAAATGCAGAATATACAGAAACGGCTTTTTTGCCATCTTGGAATTGTGAATTTCACATGTTATATAGAAACAGTATTCTCAGATTATTGGCATTTCAGACCTCACCAGGCCTCGCCTTATTGTGGAAGTTAGAGACATACAGGACATTGCATATGCCTTAATATACTTATAAGACTTAGACATGTCTCTGGTCCCTCATTATACGTAAATAGAGAAAATACAGGAAGTAAAAAGGCACTTCGATGTTCAGTATGACATCCGCCATCTTGGAATGGTTGCGATCGCAGGTCATCTTCACAAAACTGTGCTTTCCTGTTCATGCACGTGATTTATTGTTATATCTATAGAATTCTATTCTATAGAATAAAATTTTCAAAAAAAATTATATTTATTGTAAGTATGATTTGGGCTTTAAACCATCAAGGTCAGTTTAACGCATCCTACAAGAACCTTGAACTATTATCTGTTGTTCAGAACAACAAGCGCACACACACACACACACACACACACACACACATATGCAACCCTCCCTGTATATCACTCACACACACATACTGTACACTGAGCACTTTTGCCCCCTGGTGCTCTCAGGTGGTTTAGTTCCTTCGTTCTCTTTTTCAGCTGTCCTACTAAAGTTACAGGGCCGTTTCTAACTTGGTGCTCGTCCCGGCGGCGTGGAGGCTCGGCCACATGACCGTTGATTCATGGGGACGCCCATGGAGCTGTCATTTCCAGGGCAGGTGTCGAGAAACTGGCCGGGTGCCTGAGCAAAGAAAAAGTTTCTGACCTCATCCTGAAATACTGCAAGATGATGGCCTGCTGGTCACAGGACCCAAGGTAGTGACATAAAAGGGCTTTTCTAGGTACAGAAATGAAACCTGATCAAGGCCAAGCAGACGCCGCAGCCATGCTGGAGTCTTTACGAAGGGCATCGTGAATGACAGAGAAGGAGCCCGGCTTTATGGTTTTGTTTTTGGAGCTACGTTTACACTGAAATGAGAACTAACGTACAGAAAAAACTGTTCTAAACTTTTTTCTTTTTTTTTTGGCATCTTCATCAGCTCATAATGAAATTAAATGGAATACCCCCCCCCCAAACCAACCATAACTGCACTACTAGGTGGGTAAGACACACAAAATGGTGTCAAAATGTGCAAAGTGATTAGCGAGGATGGGGTCCAGTCACTCTAAATCATCTGAACTGCTTTATCCTGTATACAGGGTCAAGGGGGCCCAGGAGCCTATCTCAGGAGACATGCTGGACGGGGTGCCAATCCATCAACGGGCACACACATCCACACTACGGACAATATTGGAATGCCAAATAGCCTAAAACTTGGGTCCTGGAACGAAACCCAGAGTACCCAGAGGAAACCTGCCATGCACAGGGAGAACATGCAAACTCCATGCACACAGACCCCGAGGTGGGAATCAAACCCAGACCCTGGAGGCGCAAGGCGACAGTGCTAAGCACTAAACCACCATGGAGGCTAGATTCATGCAGTTTGTCAGTGACAGGTGTGTCAGGTGACTAAAGAAAGTCAACATCGGGTAATACAGTTGCATGTGTACTTTAATGAACAGACCCCAATGGCAGCTCCAGCGACTGGACTACACCTCCCATCAGGATTTCTGCCCTGCAATGGATTGGCACCCTGTCCAGCGGTGTACCCCACCTTGCTCCCTAAGTCTCCTGGGATAGGCTCCAGGCCCACGCGTGACATTTCCAGGGCAAGATAAAGTGGTAAAGACAATGAGTAAGAGTGAGAGCAGGTCCCACGTAAGTGCATCGTACAATTCCAGCCGATTTTAGTCTCTGTCCCTGATGATCACGAGGCATCCAGCAGTTTTTGGCCGTATAATGCTAAATTCCAGTTAAATCCAGATTTAACTGCATGTGTCTCTTTTTATTGCCATGCTGCAATCAGGAATTCCTGCCATGCAGTATCTTGTTTTTAGTTGTTTATTTTTTTCCCATTCGACAAACCTATGGCTCGGCATCTGAGGCGCCACACTATACACTAAGTGGGCAAATTTCTCAGGTTTGCTAAGTAATTCCTTCTACCATGATTATAGCTTTTGGCCTCGTGCCCTCGGCCAGGCCACCGAGCCTCCATGTGGAAGCGGTTAACTAAAACGAGGAGAGGCAACCAGGAGACCACACAAGGCAGCGCACGGGGCAACGAATCACGCTAGCGAATTAAGTTCAACCCGCATCCTGGAAAATTTTAATCATGAACTTTCACTGTTATAATCCCCTCTCAGCCACCTCTCATCCTCTCCCACACACACACACACACACACACACACACACACACACACAGCCCTAGGTCCGGCTGAAGGCACACCGGTTTAAGTGCAAGATTCTCAAGATTCCCTGCAACATAGCAGTGATGCTTTAGAGACTTTCTAGAGCTTGTTATGGAAGATGCCTGGGATGGTTCCTCGAGTGTATATTTTCATTTAGTCTGAATGCCTGGCACACTCTGATTATAAACAGAAGCCTAGGTAGGCATAGATCGAATAGATGGAATAGTTGCTTTGCACTCTGTGCGATGAAAGAAGCCATTCATTAACTTAGCTCATTTACATAGCTGAGGGGCAATTTCAGGGGGCTGCACCAATTAATCCTGCGTGGCTGGAGATCCGTCTTCAGAGCCAACGAGGGACCGACTCTCATCTCTGGGACTAGATCTTAAATCTGGGATAAATATAGCTGTGTTTATTCTTAAAAGTTTTGAATGCTCTTCTAAAATAATCATCAATGATGACGTTAAGGGACAGAGCAGTGAAACACATTTTTGTTTAAACATGTTTTATTCCTCAATTTGGGATCGAATCTTGCAAACTGTATTTTTTTATGACATTTCTAAATAAATGTCATGGCCATTTTTTTTTTTTTTTAATTTGGTGCATGTTTCGTGCTTTTTAAGTAAAGTTTCCGGACTCACTAATGCCTGGTCTCGCTGTCCGAGCGCATATCGTCTTGCGTTCACAGCTTGTGTATTCCATTCTCACCGTGTCTGTCATGCACCTTGTTTCCAAGTATGGTCACTATGAGCGAGCTGTCACTGGGGGCCTTTGTGTGAAATTAATGGCCGACAGAGAAGGGCAAAAAAGTCAGGACAGCTGCCTCTGTCACCACCCCGGAGAGGGGTCACGCCACCTCCTCCACCAACCTCGACTCAGCCGCCCCAGCCGAACATGTCTTTCTGCTCATCCGATTTCGCTGTCAGCGGCTCTTTGTAATAATTTCATTTTATTCCGTATACCGGCTTCCAAGACGCCGAACCGAACATGCTCTCGCATTCTGGAAGCTTTCGGAGGAGCGGAGTGTAAAATGAGATATCTGCCCAGCAGTGCTGGCTTCACTCCACCCTAATGGCATTTCACATTCACTAATTCGTGGACAGTGGAGGAGATCTGTGTGAGAACGTGTGAGAAAAGAGCAAAGCTCGATGATTTGAGTCACCATAAGTGTGATCTCGACGATCCTGACTTCCTTCCATTCAACAATGAGATTTTGAGGGGTATTTTTTTGTCCCCATGCATAAACCTTCTCGAAAATATTTCTTCCTCACTCCAAAGCACTTTCTCCGTTAAAGCCGGGTTTGTCAAACATTTCGTCAACGTCATTCAGTGAGTTTGGAATCACACTTCACTGCACACTTCACTTCTCGTCCGTGTAAGCGCTCAACGGCGCATGTCTGCTGTGTCTTTATGGCCACGACGAGACGGTTTCTGAAATAAGATGTGCTGTTTCACGGCTTTAATGGTCCTGCATAATAGAGGTGTTGACATTAGTATCTCAATGGAAGGTTCAGAAAGCAAGGACGTGCCCATTGAACGTGTACCGTCTTGTGAGGACACTCAAATCACATTTATATCCGAACATATTGTCTACTCCACACAACAGACCTGCCTTACCGGCGGAAAAAAAGACCTCAGTGAAAGCGTTGGATTTTTTAAAATTTTTTTATGACATTGCCATGATAAACAGCTGTTGTGATGTTTTTTAATTTTGTTTTATCAAGACAAATCTTTGTGGCTGATATAAACGCAATTCAACAACAACAACAAAGACTGAGCTTCCATTTATTTGTTTCAAGCAATTATTTCAACTCATTTAGTAAATTACTGCTGACTACATTTACTGTGTTATTGCTGTTGCTTTTGTTGTTGGTGGTTTTACCTGACATGGTTTCGTAAAATAAAACAAAAAATTAGCTTGATAGTTAAATTTGATTTCCATTACACATTCCAGTGTGATTTCAATTTGATTACCATTATGTTCCATTACAGGATTCTTCCATTATTGTTGCATTTAACAGAAAAAAACGAACAAACAAACAAATAAATAAGCAGTGTTACTTTCTTTATTAATTCTAAAATCTGATTTTTCAGGAGTTTTTTTTTTACAATATTAATTTACTCATTCAAATACAGTACACTGCCTGAACAACGACAACAAAATGCTTAAAATTCAAATTTTACTTGTCACGTACACAGTCATACATGCAGTGAAATGCTTAATTCTTCACATATCCCAGCTTCTTGTTGGTAGGCAGGGGTCAGAGTCAGCCATTTTTACGGCACCCCTGGAGCAGACAGGGTTAAGGGCCTTGCTCAAGGGCCCAACAGCGGCAACCTGGCGGAGCTGGGGCTCAAACCACTGATCTTCCGTTCTGTAACTCAGAGCCTTAACACACTGAGCCACCACTGCCCACTGCCCAAATATCAGTGCTGCACACTAATATTTAATTGGACCTCCTTTTGCTTTGAATACAGCCGTGGCATCTTTTTGCTAAGCTTATGCAATGTCACACATTTATTTATCTCTCCTTAGTTGCTTTCTTTGCTTGACACAGGACAATCATTTGATCCTTCTGAAACAGAGCAACTTCTAAGCCATAACTAGAAGACATGTCTTCTGACATGGTTGTTTAAATTGTTAAATTAGAATTAGGCTTGCCAGTTTGTTGCCATTAATCTCTGCAGTAATTATCTAATGTCAAGTAATTATCCAATTATCCAATGAATCCTTAATTATTTGCTTAGTTAAATCCAGGTAGTGATTTATTTTTTTTTTTTTTTGGCTGGGCTTTGTAGTTTATCATTTTTATAGTAACTGTTCATTCACAGGTATTTATATCATGGAGATTATATCACCATAAACTGATTTGGCTGAAACATAGTATTAGTGCTAAAAAGTGAATTTTCAGATCGGATCATATAACAGCATTTTTCATAAATGCATTACTGCGTCTTATCTCCGGGTCCATGCTTTGTTTTTTTGTAAATATACATACACATTTATATTTCTATCAGATAAAAAGAAACACATTCGCTAAAAAAAATGTCATGCCCTTTTATGTTTTAGTGTCCGGAACTTTTTTTTTTTTTTTTATTCAAATCTTTCAACGATTTTAATCGCTAATTTATATTTCACATACTCATAAAAAAATATAAATAATTAGCATTTTATAGGATTATATGAATTATATGAAGTGAGACAGTATAATGCTGAAAAATGGCCATTTTTTGGGGCTCATGTAAAATCATCTCTCCAAAACGGCTGAAGTTAGCAACTTGAAATTTTTGTTGGAGCGAGATCGGTCACTTCCATGGTGCATAAACTTCAGAAGGAGCTTCTTTGGCCACACATTTTCTATATTATATGTATAACATAAAAAATTAAATTAGCACCAATACTGTGTTTTGGCTGAATACAACTTGCGCAATTGTGGAATTGAAGTTTTCTGCTTATAGAAATAACATTTACATTTAGGCATTTGGCAGACGCTCTCATCCAGAGCAACTTAACAAAAGTACGAAATAAAGGTTTATAGCTGGTATAAGGTCCGTGTTGATAAGAGCGAACCCTTTTTGATCATTAAATGTGTATGATTTGTAAGTATGATTTGCAGTGGTAAAAAATAAATAAATAAAAGAATGTAAAGAAGTGCTTAAGGGTTGTAACAGTATCTACACCTCAAAATTTCATTCCTTACATAGCTGTCCTTGGGTTCAGCACCTAGCTTGTTTTCACAGTAATGTCCAGAATGGTGCGCTCATTCAGGAATCTCACAGCATTTCGTAATTGTGGTCGATCTGACAGTTCGCAAATATCCACCTTTATTTAATGACTTTGCAAGTCTTTATTGGGTATCCTCCCCCTTCTCCAGCCTGCTCCGCTCCTCCTTTACCTCATCGGCTCCCACAAAGCTGTCATTCCCCCCTTCAGCTGTCCCCCAGATCACAGCACAGGCTGCTGATGGATGGCACATGACCATGACACCAGCCTGCTCGCCTTTGTTGGAAGCAAGCATGTGTTGTTACAAGTGGCCTGCCCTAATTTTAACCGCTAATGGGCTTCGGTTCTGCCTGGATCCAGATTGGTCCTTGCCAGAAATAGGCCAGTCATGTGTTTGACAAGGAGTCCGGGTATCCTTTGAAGAGGTATTTGACAGGAAATGGACTGATTTTGCACTAAAATGTGACATTTGTCTTGTGGTTTCTACCCTCCAGTGTTTTAATCTCTGCCCCGCAACTAGCAATCTCCAGTGCCACCCTCACCCGGGGTTATAAATGAACCTCGGCCATAGCAGCGGCACAGGAAGGAATGACCTCAGTGTATCAGATGGCAGGTGACGTGTGGTTGTTGACACTGAAAGGCGATCGACTGGCCGTCGTGTTTGTCACTAAACCCTGTATTGCTATAGCGTTCCAGGCGGCAAATAGGCATGTAGATGAGGTTTACATTAGGAAGCATGTCGATTAAGCAGCACTCTTTTCACTTTAAAGTTATTATTCAGGAAGAAGTGTTTCCCTCCTGTGTGCTGGAGGTGCAAAATGAATTGCATAAAAGGCATGAAGGAACTACGCACTGAGCACAACAACGTTAGAAAAGATTTCAGCAAAAGCACAACAATTAAATCCACAAAAGCAACCGCAACTCAAACCGCAAAACATGAATGCAAGGGCAAAATAATAAAAAAAAAAACACAAGACAGTAAACCAAAAACTTTTCATTAATATCTTATCTAATTCCCGCTACAATCACATAATATAAGGGGCATTCAAGTCAAACCAAGACTTGTATTGAAATTTCTTGTAAATGAAAGCAAAAAACAAAACAAAACGATTGATATTTACGGAAGCCTTCAAGCACGGTACAATGATGAGACTCTTATCCGCACTAAAACATTTAAACGGTGCAAAAGTTTTAAAGAACTGTACAAACAGTCATTCACCATCACCAATTGTACATTATAGGAACTCAGTACAGTCCTGACCTTGCTCCAAGCCATTTCCACATGTTTGGAGTTCCTGGGAGGCCAGTGTTTCAGGACGTGAAGCAGGCAGTCTGATCATGACTCTGGCGTACTGAGAAATCTTTCTACCTTGATGGTATCTAAGCACTAGTGAAACTTTGGGATAAGTGCATGGGGATTATAGAGACATAAAGGAAGTGTGTTCTGTTATTCTGCAGTCCCATTTTGAACTGAAAACCTGTACTATTATTATTATTATTATTTCTAATTATTATATTTATAAAAGTTCAGGGGTCAGGGGTAGCTCAGTGGTTAAGGCATTGGACTACGATTCGGAATGGCCCAGGGTTAAATCCCACAACCACCAAGTTGTCCCTGTTGGGCCCTTGAGCAAGGCTCTTAACCCTTAACTGCTCAGGCATATAATGAGATTAAAAAATGTAAGTCACCCTGGATGAGGGTGTATGCCTAAATATAATTATTACTTGTCTTCTTTAGCTGCGCTGCATGATCCCATGTGGAAATAATTTCTGAAACACACTTCAAGTTCAATCTACCAGAACACTATCCAAGGTTCTTCCTCCGCAAGAACACTTCATCATTACCTTACAAAAATAATACGAGCCATAAAACAAACAAACAAACAAACTGCAAAAAGCTGCTGTACATGCTTCTGTGCTGTCGGTGATGCCAAATCTCCTCAACTGAACACTCATGAGTATCATTCTGTCTCAAGCGTATTAACGCCTCATTAACACCTGTACATCAGTCTCTAAACCTTCAAGGTCTCCCAAGAGTGAAGTACACAGGCTTATTCAAATCAAAAACTTTAAAGGACTGTCCTTGATATTCTCAGCAACAAGGAGAAATAAATAAATAAATAAATAAATAAATAAATGAACAAATGGAAATTGCATTTAAACACAGAAGATAGCATTTTTTTCCTTCCCTACTCATATGTCATGGCTTGCTGGACAAATACAAGGAATACTACTACTACTACTAATAATAATAATAATACTGTATATGACTGGACAAGAAAAGAAAATATCCTTCTGTAATTAAACGCCAGTATGACAGTGATTAAGGATTTAAACCTCTGTCTCACATCTGGCACAGGGCTCTAGTTAAACCGAGAGCCAACCAGTTTTTTAATTCAGTGGCCATGAAACGGTGTCTTTATCTGAGAGAAGAAAGAGACATTTTTTTTCCTTCCTCTTAAGTTTACTAAAGTGAAAGCCTTTAGGTTATTTCCCATTTTAACTGATTCCTAAATTATGATTGCTGATTAGGTGTTGATTAATTTTCTCTGACAATAACGTCATGAATCCCAAATCCTGTGGATCCAAATCATGAAAAAATAATAAATAATATGTAACTTTGGCTTTTGTGAAGCTCAGTGTGTATACGTGTGTTTTTGTTTATTGTCTCATTCTTGTAATTTTAACAGATTATCTGTGTATCTGGCATAGATTTAAACATTCTTGCTGAAATATTTGTCCAATTTTTTTTTATTTATTTTTTTTTAGATAAGATCACTTTTATTTTCACAGCAATGTTATAATGTATGAGTTTTCTCGTTCTCTCTCTCTCATTTCACAGCTGGTGGGCTAATACACATGACCCCTCATCCTAACCCCCCCCCCCCCTCCCCCCCACTGTACATCAAATGCCACTTTACCTCTTCATAAAGTAAACCATTCAACTGGTCTTTAAAAATAAATCAATAAATCATTTCACAATTCTCACCTTTTTATGGCTCGCAGCCACAAATGATGAAATATTAAGATACGTTTATTTTTAGTGGAAGGGTTTGTATGATTACTTTAACCTTCTGTAAGACAGGAAATTTTGCAACGCATGCGACGAAGAAGGCCAAAAAACTGTGACAACACAGGCTCTAGCACAATGCGTTATCATGCTGAGACACTTCATATAAAAGGAGAAAAGAGATCGTCTGGCCTTGATGCCAAGAATGCCAATAGTCCTATCTTTAAACGTGTGTAAGGTAGAAGGGGAACTGAATTTCGCCTGTGTGTATTGTATGTGTACATTTGGTTCATCCTCTTTTTTCTCTCTCTTGGCAATAAAGTGGATTGATTGTGTAGTTAATTTATAAAATAGTTCTGAGGAAGGTTTTGGGTCACACAATAAATGAAATGAATTCTAGCGGCCATGGGCTGGCATGATTACTCGGATCCTCCACTCGGAGTTATTAGTCTTTTGTTTCAATTTTATTTAAATTAAATAAATGTGTTATAATTATCAGAGCTCAGCCAATCAGCTCTCTCCAGGCCTCCGCGGGCAGGAGGCTCCAGCATCACAATTTTATTGGTATACCGTTTTTAACAATCGACATTGTGTCACAAAGCAGTTTTGCACAATCAAAAGAATTATTGAAGTTATAATAGGATGGATGACAATGAGATGGCAATAGGAAGAAACCTTGAAAGGAACCAGACTCAACAAGGAACCCAAGGAATTTGGGTGAAATGAGGATGATAGAGCCATAAGCCAGTTAACACTGTGCCACTCAGGGGCCCGCAAACTCGAACTAGACATCATGCATTTAGACATTTTCCGCAAATCCAATTTATCCAATTAGTACCCTTTTTTAAAACATCAATAGTTTGATCAGGCAGCTACTAAGGAGGAACGCTGTAAAACCAATGGTGCAATCTTCATATATCTTCACATGAAAGTACACACACACTCCAGTAGTACCAGTATCAGAAGATCTCAAACCCAGTAACCAATAAGGAGCAAATGTGTCTCTATTTCCAGATTCCAGATAACATGCTCATATTCTTTTACACAGCGGTTTCAATTATTCACTCACTCACTCATTCACTCATCGTCTATAACGCTTTATCCTGTATACAGGGTCGCGGGGGACCTGGAGCCTATCCCAGGAGACTTTGGGCAATCCATCGAAGGGCAAACACACATAAACACACTCATTCACACACTACGGGCAATTTGGGACTGCCAAATAACCTAATCTGCATGTGCTTGGACTGTGGGAGAAAGCGGCCGCCACTGTGCTGCCAGGTACAAATTAAAATAACTTTGTTAATGTATGTTTTTCTCACCAAAACTTACCTAAGCTACCCCATGTGGGAGGTTTAGAAATAAAACAGTTCCACCAGTCAAAGTTTATAGAAATGACTGATAGGTCATTATAACAGCGCAGATTGGTTAGTGCACCAAAGTGATTGACGGTCACCTGGGCAATGGGTTCCTCCCACTATGGACTCTTCTGGGTCCTTTTTCAAGCATCCTGAAAAAGTCTACTCTTGTTTCTGCAAGATTAGAAGTGATCTAGATAAATAAGATAAAAAGAGCTATGGAATCTTGTGCATCTGATTTGTGTTTCACACCAATAACATCACTGTTTTAAGCTTATAATGTTTTGTTGCATCCTTTAACCGTAGTGTATTCTGTATGTTTGCATCATGTACTGTACAGGGCCATCTTGTAATTAACTTTAGTAACTTAATTATCTCTCAGAGTTAATTTTCATAATGCCTTTGGAGGAAAAAACTAAGCATTTTTCTCTAACATAAAAAAAAAAATTGTGATAAATTTTACTAAAACATTTTATCATGTGAAAGGCCTACAAGGTTTCATGAACATGTAAAGCATCTGAACACAGCCATTGAATTGTACATGTATTTATTCAATATTAATTTATACTGTCCTTCTGATAAAAAAGAAAAGACAAATACTTTAGATTTCTGCAGAAAATAAATCTCTACTAGATTTCCACATTTATTTCATCATTATCATCAACATAGGTTGTATTTAAAATTCTTCATATAGTCATAGTCATACTGTATATAGTCATGTTCAAAAGTTAGTACTCCCCTTTTTTAATTACAGTGGAACCTCGGATTGCGAGTAGCTTGGTCTGTGAGCGTTTTGCAAGACAACCAAAAAATGTAAATAAATTTTTAATAAATGAGCGAGGTCTTGATATACGAGTAGTACGCATGTGCTTTGCCTGCCGAGTGCCAGGTGATCACAACTGAGCCATTGGTTCTTCTCTCTTGCGCGCTGCGGGATTGTGGGTAACCATCAAACTCAGATGAACAACAACAACATATAACTTTTTTCCCCATTATTATTATTTTTTTTTTACAAACATCAGGTAAAAAGGAAAAACCTGTAGGCAATACTAAGTACCCCCATGATTAAATAGCTTGTCATACATTTTTGGAAGCAATATCTTAAAGTAATAGTTAAATGTATGACTTTATCGGTCTCTCACATAGTTATGGAGGAATTTTGGTTTATTCAACATTGCTTCAGTTCATTGAGGTTTATGGACATTCCCTTATGCACAGCTCTCTTAAGGTCCCGCCACAGCATTTCAGTTGGGTTAAAAAGATCCGGACTTTGACTAGGCCATTCCAAAACCTTGATTCTTTTAGGATTTATTTATTTATTTAGGATTTCATGGTCATCTCAATGACTGCAATTTGCCCAGTTACTGTGGCTGCAAAATCAAGCCCAAATCATCACCCCTCCACCATTGTGCTTTACAGTGGGTATGAGGTATAACGTCCGCTTTGGTGTTATTTGTCCAAAAGAACATTATTTCAGAAGCCTAGTGGTTTGTTCAGATGCTGTTTTGCAAACCTCAGTAATGATTCCATGTTGTTTTTAGACAGAAAAGGCTTTCTCCTGGCAACTCTTCCAAACAAACTGTACTTGTTCAGTCATCTTCTAATTGTGCCGTCAAAAACACATAGAATTAAAAGTAGAGGTACAAAAATTTTGATCTCCTCTTCATCCCACCTCAGCCCTGGTTAATAACATGTTTTCGCCTAAGACTGGAACGGTCATTTCCAAACTGTTTTTGCGTGGATATCACGGATTATCCAGCATATTTACGCCTCTTTACATCATAAGTTCTGTCTATCAAACTCTTTGTATTATCTTTTGGCATGCCTAGCAAATAGTTGAACACACATATTTAACACGTCTTAACATCTGCAAATCTTCAAACATGATTCTGAGAGTCTCTGTCTTCATTATGCCTGGGGGAAATATACTTCCTGGCAGATTCAGAATTAATTTCCCCTAGATATATGAGCACTTTTAAGCAGATATTAATACTTTTATTAACATTACTAGGTAAGTGGTTAAGTAGTTAAGAAAGTTTTGTTATGACTGTTATGTGTTATGTATTCCAGTTTGGTAATATTGAGGAAAAGAAGTTGAAGCCTGGACCAAAAAAGGCAGAACTTAAGCTACCATACAAAAAATTAAACCATAGAATAAAAAAACAAGAAAAAAAACCCAATGCATGGCAATTAATAATAAAAGCAAACACACTTGAATATTACTATAAGAAATAAGATTAAAATAATTAATTAGAATTAGCATTACTATAATAAAAGAGTGCACTTCAGTACAGACAAAGACGAGAGATTGCTTTATATTCTGAACCCCTCCAGTGTGTCTGTCTTAATGCTGAGAGCTAAATGCAAACAGATCGCAGTGATGAGTCAAATGTCTGGCCTTGCTTATGAATCTGCTCAACACAATCCATTGATTTCAAAGCTCTCTTGAAACATGTACAGGCTAAAAGGTAAAAGTTTTTTTTGCTTGTTTGTTTGTTTATTCTTGCTGGCAAAGTTGTAAAGATTTGTAGCTCAAATTAGTAAACAACCTTAGCCTTGTGAAAAAAATCGTGTCTATTAATTTAAGCCACAAATATATACTGTATATCATCATAGGTATACCTCAACTAGACTGAATCTGCAATAGGTAGAGCAGCTTGGTGTGAAGAAATCAACTATGGGAGCAATTATTAGAAAATGGAAGACATACAAGACCACTGATAATCTCCCTCGATCTGGGGCTCCA
>JAOVVA010000035.1:10574417-10589410 GCA_028565275.1 Leiocassis micropogon | reverse complement strand
CATCATGCTTTGGGGCTGTTTTTCTGCAAAGGGACCAGGACGACTGATCCGTGTAAAGGAAAGAATGAATGGGGCCAAGTATCGTGAGATTTTGAGTGAAAACCTCCTTCCATCAGCAAGGGTATTTAAAGATGAAACATGGCTGGGTCTTTCAGCATGACAATGATCCCAAACACACCACCCGGGCAACAAAGGAGTGGCTTCGTAAGAATCATTTCAAGGTCCTGGAGTGGCCTAGCCACTTTTAGGAATGGCCCAAAATACCAGCAACAGTGTGTGAAAACCTTGTGAAGACTTACAGAAAACGTTTGACCTCAGTCATTGCCAACAAAGGGTATTTAACAAAGTATTGAGATGAAATTTTGTTTTTGGCCAAATACTTATTTTCCACCATAATTTGCAAATAAATTCTTACAATGTGATTTTCTGGATTTTTTTTCTTATTTAAAAAATAATAATAATTTTTTTCTTATTGTCTCTCATAGTTGAGGTATACCTATGATGAAAATTTTTGTCCTCTCTCATCTTTTTAAGTGGAAGCGCAATTGGTGGCTGACTAAGTACTTTTTTGCCCCACTATATATACTGTATGCTGCTGTGTTGCATGGGAATTATCTTCTCTTTTCTGGTCATGTGACAGGAAGAAGCAAAGAGATTGGCTTGTCATAACATATCAGCTTTTGCTTGAAAATCTGGTGGCTACATGGCAGTTAAAGTCACTAAAATACGGGGGCAGTTGGAGCAAATTAAATTAAATTAAATTGAGCTCTTATGGCGGTGGTGGCGTGGTGGTGTAGTGGTTAGCACTGTTGCCTTGCACCTCCAGGGTCCGGGTTTGATTCCCGTCTCTATGTGCATGGAGTTTGCATGTTCTCCCTGTGCTTGGTGGGTTTTCTTCCACAGTCCAAAGACACGTAGGTTAGGTTAATTGGTGTTCCCAAATTGCCTGTAGTGTGTGTGTGACTGTGTGTGTATCCTGCGATGGATTGGCACCCTGTCCAGGGTGTACCCCGCCTTGTGCCCTTAGGCTCCAGGTCCCTGCTACTCTGAATGCAGGATAAAGCGGTATAGAAGATGAGTGAGTGAGTTCTTATGGCGAAATTTCGTATTGTGAAACACATTGTCCCATAGAAAATAATGTAAATACTGATAATCCGTTTTAGCCACTGATAAATATTACCAATTTCCAACACTATAGTCATATTTTTTCATGTAAAAACAATCAAAACATTTAGAAAAGACATGTAAGACGTGTATATGAAATAAATAGACATTAAACCTCACTTAACCTGAATTTATAATAACTCTTGGCACTGGCTGCTTCGAAAAGCAAACTGAAAGCGGCTTCCTTTTCTTCTTGCTACTGTCCTTTGCTAATGTTCTTGGGACTCATGGTGCTATGTCTTGCACAAAATGAAAAAAAAAAAATATATATATAAATGTAAATTAGCGTTTCTTGGCTTTCCATTGACCCAAACAAGTTTTGAACGGCTTTCGGACATACATGCAACATAGCCAGGGCTCGGTTCAGCTCAGGTTGTTTGCTCATAAGCCGCAAATGCTTGCAAAATTTCAGTTTTTAAGGCGGAAATTCTTAAGGCCGAGGAACCACTGTATAGCAGTTGTCTAGTTAAAAGTCTTGCTATCAGAGGAAGAATACTTTGCCAAAATGAGTTGCATTATGTTGCATAATTGAATGTTTTTCATCAGTCCAATATCAATATTTATATTTTTCTATTTTGGAAAATAATTTGCAGTAGAGTAGTGCTGATGCATAAGTGAATATACAACTGTACATTCTTTAGAATCGTATTTTGTTCTAAAATTCACCTTCTCACCAGTCAGAATCGAGAATTTAACAGTGCCTTGGAATTTGAACAAATGCTTAAAGGCGATCTTGTGCGTATGAAGGCATTTGTGTCATGTAAAGTGAATTCTGTCTTTTTAATGCTAGCATGTAAAACAGATTTGAGAGCACACATCTTAAACTGCAAGCAAAAATGAAGTGAAAAAATATGACCCAAAACTAAACAAATATTATTTGTTTATTAACTTTGATCACAAATTTGATCAGGTGTTTGCAAATCATAAATCAGAAGCCTTGGCTTACGAATCAAAAACTTGTTCTTGTGAATCAGAAGCCTTTGCTTGGCAATCAGTTCAAGGTTTTGCTGTCAGAGGACAAATAATTTGCCAAAATTAATAAAAGTCTGAACATTTCGTTTATCACATTCTGCTGTGAAACTGTTTGGATGTTGTAATACATATCAGACTGTAATAAATATCAGACTAGTGGAAAACGTGTTTCTGTTGCAAGCTATCCATAATATAAATTTAGAAATGCAAAAAATGAACAAAAAGTGCAACTTTTTAACAGTAATTTCACATCCACACCTTTGCTTGCAAGTTATATTAAATGTAATGGAATGAGAGGTTAACATTTGTTAGCTAGTTACAGTTGCATCCTTTACTGTCGACAATTAATCATATCCCTATATCAGTTGGTTATGTTAAGTATCAACTCTAAAAATCTTAACCTTCAGTTTAGATCCCACCCATTATGCTCAACATAACTTGCAATCAAAATTTTTCTGATTCACAAGCAAATGTTTCTGATTTGCAAACATCTGATCAAATTAGTGATCAGAACGAATAACATTGCAGATATTTTTTATCATTATTATTTTCAGGTCACTTTTGTTCACTTGATTTTTACTTGCAGTTTAATTGTAAGATGTGTGCTCCCAAATCTGCTTTACATGCTTGCATTAAAAAAAGGCACAGAATTCACTTCATATTTCAAAACATTTGCCATTATTTAGCTGTGCCTGATGAAATATCGAGTGTTACTCAATCTGGCCAGTGTACTGAGCGTGTCTAAAGCATGCTGTGGAGAGGATGAATGGAGGCAGTGTGTGTGCGATAAAGTGTGTCTGTGAGTGCACTGTATCTGCCTCAGTCATGGCCAAACATACAGCTGACAGCACGCCCTCACTGAGTGAAGAGTTGATCCGATGTGTATGGATTCCCACATTTCTTCCTCAAACAGGGTCAGCAGTTCATCACTGTCCAACAGCGGCGACAGGTGGGTCACACTCTCGAATGACCAGATTCAGTCCTGGATAGGAAACCTTAAAAATGGAAAAAAGTTTGTTTTTTTTTAAATAATTTGTGATTGGTCATTAAATAAAATTGACCTTTTTTAGGTCAAGTTTTTTATTAACAATGCCTGAAATGCAAATGATTACAGCATGAACAGAAACTACTAGCGGGCTGACTATTGTGATGAACCAAAATCATGGTTACTGTAGTATATCAGAAGCTTTGGCTGAAATTACACTGTGATTAACCAGACCTATTTCACTAGCTATGACACGGCACGGTAGCTTCGTGGTGAACACTTTTTCCCTGCACCTCCAGGGTCCAGGTTCGATTCTCACCTCGGGGCTTACGTGTGTGTGAAGTTTACATGTTCTCCCCGTGCTTGGTGGGTTTCCTCCCACAGTCTAAAGACATGCACATTAGGCTGCTTGGTGTCCCCAAATTGCCTGTAGGGTGTGAATGTTGACTGGAGGTCCTACTATTGTTGTAAAATGGGAATAATGGTAATCACCACTGACCATAGTCCATAGTTGACAAGCTAGCATGTGACACCAATCTATAACCTAATTTATCATTGTGCTACTTCAACCATCCGTGCTTTTAAGTTATTAGAGAGTTTTATTTGTGGGAAGAACTCTTTGCATTGTCAATCAAACACCCTTCCTGTGAATAAATCTGGTTTTTTGGCGATATTGAGGGATGGAAACCAGTAGAGCTCTGGTTCTATGTTTTGTTTCTGACTTACTTGAACAAAAGAAGGGACATTGCTCATAGGCTTACATTATTTCATACTTTATGTATATTAGAAATCATTAACTAACCTCATGTTCACTCTAATGATTGACAAGAGACCAATAAACTCAAATGACTTTTCTGTTTGATGACCAATCCTATGGTGCATGTGGTGCAACATTTCTTCAGGTCCTCACTCCCAACTTTTGTTCCCACTTCCAAAAATGTATGCATACTGTATAGGAGCACTCACTAAACGTGTTTACAGGAATTGCAGAAGCAAAATACAGGATGGACGGAAGCAGCTGAGATCCTTGGTGCTTTTGTTGAGTATATCTGTAGCTTTATTGGTTAAACTGCTGATGCCACTATCACAACACACAGCTAGCTATGGATTATAAATGAACATTTAAATAAATGATCATCTAGTGGTGCTAGGCCGTGCATTGTAGCTCCTACTGTTAAATAATACTCGACACAACAGTGTACTTATGGTGACAAACGAGTAAAAGTTGTAGATATAGTGTAGATCTATAGATGCAGTGATAAAAACCTTCTTTCCTTCCTAGTCTTTCTCGCTCATTGTCAGTATTCAGGGAAATTTCGCCCATATGCTATGCTCTGTGTGTCCAAGACAGGTGTTACACTCGTCCATCCAGAAAACAGACACTCTCTGTTTCATGTTTCACACCGAAACCATGCAGTTGTTCTGGACACACACACACACGCACACACACACAGTCATCAGTATCATGTGGGCCTTAACTTACATGTTGCATGTCTTAGTACATTAATAACCTTAACTAAGTCAATTAAAAAAGGATAATGTTGCACACAGAACAGAAACAGGGCAGGGGTAGATCAGTGATTAAGGCATTGGAATAATGATTGGAAGATGTTCAAATCCCACCACCAGCAAGTTGCCACTGGTAAGCTCTTAACCCCTTAATTTCTCTGTTATATAAAGAGATTAAATGTAAATCCCTCTGGATAGGAGTGTGAAACAGGCACATTTTAATAGAATATTACACTTTTCGGCTACAAGACATGCATGCTAAACTAGCTTTATAGCAAATAGCTAAACCATATTTATAGCAAATGATGGCAGTTAGCACTTTAACATTAATAGTTGTGTTATACCTGTTCAAATAAGGCTACTGTGTAAAATACAAAAAAACAACAACAACAACTTAGATAATTAAAAACCTGACTTTCAACAAACAGAAGCTATTTTACTAGCCATTAGCTAGCCCACTAGCTATATAGTGTTGAGTAAAGCTTAGTAGGTAACCGAAGTTATCATTTTGTTAGCATTAAGTTATAATGGCACAACTACGAATAGCCCACTAGCTAGTCATTAGCTAGCCCCCTAAGTAGGCCATTAACTAGCCCACTAGCTAGCCATTACCTTGCCCACTAGCTAGCCATTATCTACCCCACTAGCTAGCCATTATCTACCCCACTAGCTAGCCATTATCTACCCCACTAGCTAGCCATTATCTACCCCACTAGCTAGCCATTATGACATACGACATGACACTACAGAATTACACAACATGCTACATTCAGGTCATCTAGGTAGCTTAGTCATCTTTTTTTCCCTATACCTACACTTTGGCCATGAATTTGCCTTGAAAATGCAAAAAGCATTTCAAGAATTTCAACCAAAAATTCAACTACCAGCTTTCTAAAACTATGTTGCACTGGGAAAGCAATCTGGGAAGAAAGGAGGTGAATGAGTACTGCCTATAAAACTTTCTCCTTTTGTATCAATACTTTATGATTGTATCTGCGTCCTCGCAGTCAGGATGGACGAGCGGTCTAAAGTGCTGCGTGCAGGTCGCATTCTCCCCTGGAGGCGTGAGGTTACAAACCCCACTTCTGACATTTGTGTTATTCAATACAATTTCCCTTTGGGATTAATAAAGTACTCTATCTATCTAAACAAATTTGTGGTAGTGTAATATGATTTGTTTGCTGAGTATGTCAGAGACATGAAAAGTGGGAAAAGAACACAAGAACAATTTTCATCACATTATTGGAAATCTTCTGTGTTATAGTTTATTTTTTGCGGTTTTATTACATCATCCAGATATACTGTATATACATTTCATCATATTCAATTAATGATTAAATTAATTTAAACGAAGAAGATTCAATAAAAAAAATGGACATGGACAAATGTTTTTTTCTGCGACCGGCCACAAAGTGCCTAAAGATACAGTTTAAAAGGTAATTGTTTATGTAACTTTTTAAGCAGCGACCTCATTTCCCCTCTCGTCTGTTCCAAACACTCAGCATTCAGCATCAGCAGTGAACTAATCACCAGCCTGATCATCTGTCATCATCTGCACCTGGTTCTCACTGGTTCATGCCTTAAGTTAGAGGACTTTTTATGCTTAAATCATTCTTAGGTCACTGTGTGGCTTAACAAACAAAAAAACATTCCTCTGAAACTGCTCAGGTACAGGGACTGGACTGAAAATGAGAGACAAAAACGAGAGTCCTTCAGGAAGATTGGAGAACTATTTCTAAAAACTACACTAAAAATGCAAAAGTATAACTTTTTGGAAGCAACATATGAAGAACTGAGAGGTGTCTCAAAACCTTTAGCGCAGTAAAAAAGTACGGAAATGTTGTAAAAACCACTTTGTAGTTAAAATTCGATTAAATCTGAGTGAGTGTTTGGGGCATCATTTAGCAAACGCTGTGAGTCGTCTCCTAAGCAGAGGACACCGTGCGGTTTTTGTTGAAATTTTTCACACCCTTCGCTCAAGTGCCTGTTTGCATTCCTCGCTGCTTTCCGACTTGCCTTGACAATGCTTTTGTATGCTGGTGCTTTCATCTCCTGCATCACGGCACCCCTCTCCTTCACCTTGACAAGACGTAGGCAGATTAATAACAAATGATCGGAGGAAAACAAAAGCCATGGACCCCTCAGTTTAGTCTGGAGAAAAGGTGAAAACAGAAGGGAAGTAAAAGCTACACGCGAGACGCTCTTCTCTCTTCTTCTGTCAGACGTGCTGAATGCACTGCTGTCTCCGCGGCATTAGGCCCTATTAGCTCTCAACTATTCCTTGTCCTTAAGCTGTTTGAGTGGAAATAGAAACCCTGTCAGGTTACACAGCCTACCCTCCCTATTGTTTTGGAGCTGTCACATCAGAAATGGAGAGTTATGACAAGCGGTAACTTTATCTGCTAACAGGTGTGGCACAGCCGAATTTGAAAGAAGAACAATATGTATGAAGTGGGATCATGAACAAACAGTTGCTCGTCCTTTTACTGTGTAATCTTTAAATAAACAATCCATTAGCGTCTACTCAGAGGTGTTACAGCTATTCATTTTCACCAGCACTTCAAGCCACTGCTCTGGCATTAGCGCTGTTTATATAGTAGATACACTAACCGTATAGTCAAAATTATTCGGACAAATCTGTTCATTAATAAATTCAGGTGTCTCAATCAGGCCCCTTATCCCCAGTGAAGGGCAAATGTAATGCTTCAGCATACCAAGACATCTCAGACAAAGCAATGCTTCCTACTTCGTGGCAAGGCCCTTGTGCACAAAGCAAGGACTATAAAGACATGGTTTGATGAGTTCGGTGTGGAAGAACTTGACTGGCCCAAACACAGAGCCCTGACCTCAACCCCATCGAGCACCTTTGGGATGAACTGAAACGGAGATTGCTAGCCAGGCCTTTTCATCCAACATCTGTGTATGACCTCAAAAATGCTCTACAGAATGACCGGGCACGAATTCCCACAGGAACACTTCAACATCTTGTGGACGGCCTTCCAAGGAGACTGGAAGCTGTTATAGCTGCAAAAGGGGACCAACTCCATATTGAAGTTTATGTATTTGGATACAATGTCATTGCAGGTTTGGCCAAATACTTTTGTCCATATAGTATATGTATGGATATGCTGTATAAATATTAATGCATACAGTAGCTGCACTCAGATGTGGTAGAAGTACACAAATAAAAAAAAAGAGCTCAACATTTGTTAATTTTCTGTACATAATATATATAACTCCTGAAAAAAACCCTCCTAAACCGTTCAGTTATAATTGCTATCATTGATGAATTGCTAGATGAACATGCAAACCTTGATCCAGTTTACAACCTTACATAATCCCTAAAGAAAATCACATGAACTCCTGTGAATTGTGACTCGTTTTAGCTTCAGTTTTATGTTTATCATTTTAAACAAATTCACATTTTGATGTTTCACACAAAGTGCATGTATTTTTATTTTTACATCATATTAAACAGATTAAAATTTAAAGATGTTTAACATTGTGGAACATCCGAGAAATAAAATAATTTCCGTGGTTCTTTAACTAAACGCTCGTGGCATTATTGTACAGCATGCACAAACGCCTACAAAGCAGCGAAACGTCTTCTTTATGGGAAAACTTCAACACGTCTACAACATTTTTTATATCTGACCTCTAATATTTGTCTGACATTATGTAAAAGCATCTGCTGTACAAGTGTCAAACAATTTACAGCCAATCCTATTGTGGAACTTGCTAGTGTAGGAAATAAGTCGACACCTTTTAACCAATCCAAATGGAGAACTTCTTAGGGCACTACGGTATAAAAGAAAATATTTCATGTCCAGCATTGCTAGCTTGTTATAATAAGTGTGAGTGAACATTCCTGTCATATTCCTGATGAACCGCTGACGACCATGAACGCTGCCTGTTCCACTAACATTGAGTCCAGCGAGCATAAGGAGCTCTGTTTTGTCAGTTGTACTGTAATGTTGATTTAAAGCGCCCTGATGATATAGAATGCCCTTTGACGCAGGTACCAGTTGCGACGAGACTATTTGACCTCTGACCCTTGCTGTGAGATGGAGAGGCTGTGGCATTTTGAGTCGAGGCACCAGAGCAGCCCTCGTCAGTTGCTTTCAGTGTACGACAGATTTGAGTGCCATAACTAATTTGCCTCTCATTTTTTTAAGAGTCAAGGTTTGTAGACATGTCTTATAGTTTAGTCTTCTCTATGTTGACCTTTTGTCTCTTTTGAGGTATTAATAATAACTCTACAGTATAATCTATGTATTGGATTAAATACAGGTTACATCATGATTAATGAATATTTCTTCTCATTATTTTTCATTAAACACTCAACTGGGAATTTCAGATCTCTTAGAAACGTTAAAGCAGCCTTAAGGTCTGATCGACTAATAGTCTAAAGACTATTAATTACTGATTAATTCATCAATACAACATTTAACAGCTAGTACAATCACCTGTATTCATTTTCTATAATAGAAGAAGACATTATTTAATGCTTTTGAAAGGAGTCTCCAGTATCAGTCATCTTCAACACAGAGGAGTGTTTACTCTTTCTAATGTGACAATGCGTGTTTTTTGTCCAGAAACAGAAAAAAAAAAGGGGTCTGGTGAGGAAATGAGCTGAGCAAAAATATTTTGAGATCTCTCCTGGTAATATATCAACACCATTTTATTTAATATCCATCCATCCATCTATCCATCCATCCATTCAGGAACCTCTGTTGTTCAACTAGGGACTGTGGAGGCCAATGGTGATCACCAGCGTATTTATTCAAATTTTACGACTGTAGTAGAACCTCCGGTCAACATTCACACACTACGGACAATTTGGGAACGCCAATTATCCTAATCTGTATATCTTTAAACCGTAGGAGGAAACCGGCGTACAAGGAAAAAAACCCACCAAGCACATGGAGAACATGCAAACTCCATGCACGCAGACCCTGAGGCAGGAATCAAACCCGGACCCTGGAGGTGCAAGGTGACAGTGATAATTTACTTATAAAGTATAGAAGTAAAACAAGTAGAAGTATAAAAAGTACATAATGTATTTGTTTGTTAGAGTGCTTGTTTGTAGTAGCCCTATTATTACAATCAGAGTATCTCCACCTTTGTCACAGAATCGAATCCCTAATGGGGAACCCCAGCCACATGGGTGCGCGGACATTACACGTGTAATTTTGGTTCCAAGTCTGGATAAAATGAAGACAGTTGTGTCAGGAACACCTTTCAATGTAAACGCTGAGCCAGATCGCACATGTGGATGGGACGATCCCGGACCCTGGGGGTGTAAGGCGACAGCGCTAACCATTATACCACTGTGATGCCAAAAATGATGTTCAATAATGTTAATTTTTAATAAAATGTTTAATATGGCAGCACTTTTGCCTTGCACCTCCAGGGTCCGGGTTCGGTTCCCGCCTCAGGGTCTGTGTGCACGGAGTTTGCATTTTCTCCCTGTGCTTTGGTGGGTTTCCTCCAGGTTCTCCGGTTTCGTCCCACAGTCCAAATCCATGCAGGTTAGGCGTGTTAATTGGTGATCCCAAATTGCCCTAGTATGGGAATGAGCAGGTGTGTGTGTGTGTGTGTGCCCTGTGATGTATTGGCACCACATACAGGGTCTACCCTAAGTCTCCTGAAATGCCTCCATCCCCCACCCACCCTCAGACGATGATGAAAGTGTTTAACAAAAAGAAACAATAATGTTTTGTAACTTTTTCTCTCTTTTCAATAACTAGAAAATGCAACAACAACAACAACAACAACAACAACAAAAAGAACAAAAAAACGCATGCAAAAAAATTGTAATTGGTTAAGAAATCGTGTGGGGGGACATTTATTCAGATAATAATTCATGAATGACGTAAGGAGTGTGTAGTAGTCATGCAGTACTGTATAACAGTAGACAGGCTGGAAGGACAGTTGGGGTTGCTGCGCAGTAAGACGTCAGAACCCCCCTCTCTCTCTCTCACACACACACACACACACTCACACACTCGGGTGGTTAGAGACAGAGAGAAAGAGACGTCCGAGCGCGCGGACACACACACGCACGCACGCACACACACACACACAGCGAGAGCGAGGGAGTCGCGCGCACTAGGAGAGCCGCCACGCGCCCGCGCGCCTCGGACCGGGGACTCGTGTCGAACCGCTCGCGCTTCTTTCTTCTTTGATCTCTCCAGACCCGGGTGTTTCTCTCCAATGACGCGCGATTTGATGCCGTTAAAGTCTTCTACTTGACAACACCGGCTCGTTTTTGTCCGCCATGAGCTGCTTGGATGTCATGTACCAAGTGTACGCGCCGCCGCAGCCTTACTTCACCCCAACTTACAGCCCGTACCACCACCACCACCATCATCATCCTCATCCTCACTCTCACCACCAGGTACTCGACTTGACTGGAGTGTGCATGTGGAGTTTGCATGTAGATGTCTTAGACAGGACAATAATAGTCTCAGGGTTTTAAATAGGAAACGTGTGCAATTTTTTTTGGGGGAAAAAAAAAAAATATATATATATATATATATATATATATATATATAATGGAGTTTTCGGGGTAATCATGTAGTAAAGTGAACTTAGTAAAAAAAAAAGAAAGTTCAACATAAAACAAAAGTTATATAATTGTTTGCATGAAGAAGAACGCAGAAGAAGTTTTCCAGAGAAATGGCATGTTTTTAGACAAAATGTGTTTCTGAAGTTGTAGGACCTGAAATCTGAAGAAATCAGTAGAAAATCTAAATAGCTGATGTATAAAATAGCATAAAATATATAATATAGTATTATATTATTTTTCTATATCAGCTATTTAGATTTCTACAGATTTCAGTATCATTTTCATATAAATTATATTCTTTACATGTAAATAATATAATCTAATATAATATCATATAATACAGAAAAAAAAACAAGTGATATAATTATTTGCCTGAAGAACAACGCAGAAGAAGTTTTCCAGACAAATAGGATGTTTTTGGAGAAAATGTGCTTCATCAGCTGTGTTTCTGAAGCTGTAGGAACTGAAATCTGTTGAACCTAAATACCTGATGTATAAAACATTATATAAAACAATAACACATGTGCATAATGTTATATTCTATTATTTTATATATTAGCTATTTAGAGTCTACTGATTTCTGTATCATTTTCATATACATTCTAATATTTATATGTAAATAATATAACATAATATTATGTGCGTATAAATAATAGACAAACACACAAAACACAAAGTGGCTTGTTTGTAAAACAATATTTGAAGGTATTATGCAATCAAAGGTAAGTTCAAACTGTTACACTTTGTTTAAAATCTATGTTTACAAATATATCAAAATATATCAAAAAGAATTATTTTGTAGAGTTTACTAAAACAACCTGGTACACATGTGCATGCTGGTTTACTCTTCCTCTGTACAGTACATTCTGCTGCTTTAGTATTAAAAATCATTTATCTCGTTATACTGTATGTTTCATTTTTAATTTTAAACATCTTAGACAATTCGAAAGTGTGTGCCAGTGCCACTGTTTTAGGTGAAAAAAAGAAAAAAAAATGATTAAGACGAGCGCTCCATTTAAGATAAAATGTACGCATACACACAAACAGTAAAGTGACTTGATCATAAAACAATATTTAAAGGTATTGTGAAGTTTAAATTGTTTTTAAACTTTGTGTAAAATCCATGTTCACAAATGAATCAAAATCTATAAAAAATAATTATTTTGTAACGTTTACTACAACCCGGGTATACACATGCATGCTGGTTTACTTTCCCCCTGTAGAGTACTTTCTGTTTGTTTTTTAAATTTAATCATCTCACGTGAACCATTCATGTCATTGTACTGTATGTTTCTTCTTTGATTTTAAACATATTACACAATTCAAGAGTCTGTGTGTGTGTGTGTGTGAGTGTGTGCCAGTGCCAGTGCAACTGTTTTGGGTAAAAAAAATAAATAAAAAGAGATGATTAAAGAGAGTAGAAATGTAGAAATGTGATCACTGAAATCCTTCCTTGCTCTTGGTCACTTACCTGTATGGTGACGGTAACGGCCTGTTTAAAGCTTTTGCACTGTCTTCAAACCTCTCACAGCAAACACACACATGCACATGCGTGTTTGAACGCAGGGCTGGTGTTCATATTTGAAATAGTGAGAAAAGTGTCAAGTTTCAGAGAACTCACGCAACATGCATGTAGTGGGTTCCAGAGCTGGATTTTGCTTTTGTGAGAAGAAAGTATGTAAAGAAATCTTATTAAAAATATCAATTCATATAGATTATCAATTTCAATTTGGTGAAAGTGTTCAAAATGATATGTTTGACTCAAAAGCCTGATTCTAAGATATTCTAAGAAATAATAATAATAATAATAATAATAATAATAATAATGACTCCTGTTTGTGTTGTTTCAGAAATTGGCTTTCTATTCGAAAATGCAAGAAGAACCCGTAAGTGGAGCGAACTCTTTCTCCAGCCATCCTGCTCCCACTATTAAAGAGGAGGACTGTGCGCCGGAGAAGGAGCAGCCCCCTGAGGCTGAGTACATCAGCTCACGATGCGTCCTCTTCACCTACTTCCAGGGAGACATCAGCTCAGTAGTGGACGAGCACTTCAGCCGTGCCCTGAGCCAGACCAGCAGCTACGGCTCTGCTTCAGCCAGCGGCAACAAAAGCTCACGAGGGGCCGCGTCCTGGAAAGGTACGCGGTGATGTTTGTGCTGTGAAGTTACTGTGCAATTTTTCGCGTTGATTGAGAAGAACTTCTGAAAAAAATAACATGGCCAGTGTAGGATAAAAGCTAAAAACTAGGATCATTAGAATAATTTGGTATGGTAATAAAGTTATAGTGATTTTTTTCTTCTTCTTTCAATTATCCCACTAATGTCATTTTAATCACGTCATCAAGTTGGATAAACAGAAAACATACTTCTCTGTCTGGTGTCGAGCTCTTAAATATGGCAGCTAATTCAGTTTAACATTAAGAAGGATGAAAAATAATCCAAAAAAAACTAAACCAAAAAAGCAACTTATTATCGCTTGTAACATATTGAATTTTTGAAGCAAAATGATTTCCATGAAACTTTTCATCTTTGCATCATCATTATTGTGTGTTTATCCTCAAATTCAAAACATCAAGATCTCATGTTAACTTTGTAAATAAATATGGACTTATATCATTGTTTTCCATCTCGCTTCCTCCAGACGGATCATTCCCAATGAGCCAGCGCAGTTTCCCTCCTTCTTTCTGGAACAGCGCATACCAGCCGTCAGTCACGGCATCTTTAAGCACCGCTCTGGGCGCGTCGCACTCCGACCTGCCCTTTCCTGGTGACCCGTACTCCAGCGCCTCGTTACACAGCCACCTCCACCAGGCAGCGCCGGAATCCTGGCACCCAACACACCATCACCACCATCATCCGTACCCGCTCGGCGCCCAGAGCTCGGCTTATCCTCGGCCCTCGGTGCACGACATGTACGGAACGCACTTTGACCCGCGGTACAGCTCTCTCCTAGTTCCCTCGGTACGGCCGCACAGACTGCCACCGTCCACGGTGCCCGCTCCCGGACCCTCGCCGTGTGACATCAGCAAGAGCGACCCAACCAGCTCGGCGTGGACCGGACCTTTCACCGGGACGGGATCGGACATGGGACAGAGCCTCAGCCTGAACGTGGACGCAGGTGAGAAACGATGAAGGCCACGAAAACATTTTGAGATGAATTTCTCAACCGAGCAAAAAAAAAAAAAAAAAACTAAAATCATAGCAAGTTGGTAAAATATTATGCGTCTAGTTCTAGAAATGATCTTCAAGGCAGTTTAATTTGAGAGCGTCAGTTCTTTGTAAATAGGAAGCAAAACTATGAAGTTTTGATGTTTTAAAGGATTTAAAGAACGAAACCTGTTCACTCTAAACTGAAGATTTACGGTGCCACCAAGGCCACGAGATTGCCCTGGTAACACAAAGTCCTTGCTTCATTTACAAATCCATAACTGTTCTCTAAAAAAAAAAAATCTAATAAAAAAACCTAATAAAAATCATTGTGCATGAAAACACATTCATGTATCTGCTAAATTGTTGAGGTCTTATATACTGTATAAGATATATAATAAGATATAAGAGTCGGCATGTGCGCTATTCAGCATTCTTTAGTGTCGCTATACAAAATTGTGCATATTAAAAGAATATCTACAGTCTATAAAGATGAGCTTTTATTATAAGTGAGATTATACCTTGTACTTCTTCCGGGCGGTGCTCTTTTTGGTGTTCACATCATTCAGGGATGTTAAACAAAAAACAATATCCTACAATATACGAACAGAAATGTCCAGAGCTGTGATTGTACACCAAAAAAGTGT
>JAOVVA010000035.1:10544640-10574317 GCA_028565275.1 Leiocassis micropogon | reverse complement strand
TTTTTTTTTTTTTTTTTTTTTTTATTCTCATGAAACTTTATTTTTTGTATTAGCTTTCAGTTCACTTTGATTTATGTAGCACGGTTCAGTACCGACATTGCAACAAAGCAGCTTCACAGAATTCATACAGAATATGGATTTAGATTTATACAGTATGTTATCTGCTTTTACGTCTTCCTTTTTTTGCCGTTGGAGTAGTTATTATAAATAATACATTTTTATGTATCTCTAGTTAGTCAAGGTCAGGTCTGTTGTGTTATCTGAAAAAAAGAAAAAACCCTAGCCTACTGTATATAAACGTCTTTTTCATGCCTTTATTTTCACACTTTTTTCCCACTTCAGAGCTCGTTCGTTTCCTTCTTCCTTCTCGACTTTTTTTTTCTTACCCTCCTTTTGTTTTCTTCTTGTCTTGCTGTTTTTCTCTCAGGTCTGCAAAACCAGGATAAAACCAAGGACTTGTACTGGTTTTAGTGGCCTGCCTGCCTGCCTGCCTGCCTGCTCCAGCTTCGGCTGATCTCTGTCTGTCTGTGCCTTGTGCTTAGGTCACAGCAGGCTTGTCGTGTTTTTTTTTTTTTCCTTCATCTTCTTCTTCGTCTTCTTCTTCTTCATCTTCTTCCCTGTAACAGATTGTGATCTCACTTGCAGCTCGGCGCTATACACTCTGCAGCGGCGGCATCCTGAGCTGAAATCGCACCACAGTGGATAAACCTAAAGGCTTTGGCAGCAGAGACAGAGACAGAGAGAGTGAGACATGTTGGAGGGAAGGCCGTCCAGAAATACACGCCGGTTGTGGTGTGACCGGCAACTGTTCTCTCCGAAGCAGACACATGTCCGAGAGAAATAAAAAAGACGAACAAGCGCTTCATTCTGGGACGCGTGAGAACTGAGACACATCGGAACGTCCTTCACAACAGGGACCACAGCCAGCGGCGAAGACAGGACAGGGTCGTATTGCGACTTCTTTTTTTTTTTTTTTTTTTTTTAGAAACAGTAGACTCTGATGAGAGAGCAGCATTCTCTGTTGTTGTATATTAGCGAAGAGACCGGAGGCTATTTGAAGCCACTTGACTCTATCTATATTGCTCTCGACAGCTGTCATCAACAACTGGCTTGGAGCTCAGGACACACACAATCACAGCGTCGCTCTGCACTGCTTCTCGGCTCGGGAGGTTTTTTTTTCTTTTTTCTTCTTCTAATAAAAGGAACGTTTTGTTAAACAAACCCGCGTGGAAACAAGTGGTTTGTGAGTTTAGGATAAACAAGGGGAAGAGTTGACATTTGAAGAGTTGAAGTGCCAGCAGATGGACAGACACCTACACACACACACACACACACACACACACACAGTTGCATTGTTGCTGTATATACTGGACTTGTCCGAATGTGAAGTCGGCTCATTGTTGTGAACACGCAGCCAAAAAAAACCTGCTGTTCGGGTTTCAGTCATCACTGGCTCAGTAGCCTGGTTTACACGCAGCCCTAGAACTTCCAAATATAAAAAGAATCGACATCAAACCGCACGTGTTTTTATGTGCACCAAGGCCAGTTCTATTTCATTCTGCTCTATACTCCATACTCTATAACTTGAATGACAATAAATATCTCATTTCTCTACTTTTATGCCCACTTGTTCTCTAGCGATTATTATTTTATTTATTTGCTTCTCTTTTAAAATATATATTTTTTTAAATTCCAAGAACATGTTTAAAAAATTTTTTTAATCATTTTCATTTACATTTCAACCTGGAAATGTTTAAAATTTGGAGAATTTGAATTAAAAGATAAGACATGCTTTACTGTACAGTATATCTTGACTAAGAAATGATCTTAAATCACACTTTTAAAAAGTGATACTACAAAAGACCAGGTTTACATTTCACCCGGTATAAACCTGTCAGCTTGAGTGACAACAAAGACGATACACTGTACCAAATATAATCTAATAAATTCGAAGAATACTGCTGATTTTTAAAAAAAAAATTTATGTTATACATATAATATAGAAAATGTGTGTGGCTAAAGAAGCTCCTTCTGAAGTTCGGAGAGATTATTTTATATGTGGCCCATTTTTCAGTGTTATACTGTCTCACTTCAAACAATAATCATTTAAAATGCAAATTATTAATATTTCTTTATGAGTATTGATACTAAAATTGGTGTAAGCTTCTAGAAGCATATGACCTGTAAAAATGATTGATTAAATTAGTTTAAGAAGCAAAAAAATCTGTAGTGTCCGTAACCATGTCAAATTCATGTTGCAGTATGTTAACAATTTAGCATTTTAGTAATAATACGCTTTTTCAGGTTTATGTCTTTTCATGTGAAAATCTAAATTGGCCGAGTTTCATCTGAATGACAATTAAGATCGTTGAAAGATTTAATAAATAAAAATAGAAAAGTTGCGGACACTACAGACACAAAAGGATATGAAATTGCATTTAGCAAATGTGTTTTTTTTAATCTGATAAAAATATAAAGGTGTGTATCATATTTATAAAAACACGAAGCATGGATCAGGAGATAAGAAACATTAAATATTATTAAAAATTGTGTTTTATATAATCATATCTAAAGATTTACTTTTTCACCCATAGGCGAGACACTTTTTAGCACCAGTTTTGGCTGTTGATATACTAATATCATGTTATAATGAATTTTATACAAATATTTCTGTAGGACTTCATTTAATGAAAAATACTGTTATCAATTAGACAGGAAAGTAAAATTGTTTTCATGTGTGATGCCATGTTTGGGCCTCAAACAATCAAAACCGAATATAAATCAGGTCGATTTTTAACAAAAGTAAGAGTTTTGGCCCAGATTGAATAGGGTTTGTGAAACACACTGACATAATAAGAGCCCACAAAGGTCAAAATTAAGAACACAAAAATTAACCTTCCATTTAATAAACATAATAAACAGCTATCACAATTGCAGGGATTTGATACATTTGTGGGTAAAAACCTTCAAATTTAAAATTTGTATTAACGTCCCACAAATGTAATATGTTGTTTATGGGAAATCTATTAGTTTTATGAAATGATTACATTAAACGCTGCAGACTTTTGTTACTGTTGGAGTTTATTACATTCATGGGCTGTTAATACGTTGGCGAGTGTAACAGTGACTTCAATAAAATATGACTATATATAATAGAAATATATCTATTATAGCATAGCATGTAAAACACATCAAATCAGTTTCGTTTGCAATGTGGCAGAAAGCCACTTTCACATCAATCACAGTGTGTGCTTTAAATCATGATCATAAAATGAATTAATTGGCGCAGATTTAAAATTAATTGCTATCCAATAAAGATAAGCAACCAAGTAGTATTAGACTATTAAACTATTAAGTTATAGTATGTATGGACGCACCTTCGTAACTGGAAAGTTTAATCGTTTAAAAATATAGATTTTTTTGTTTGATAAAATTACTATAAAGTACGAGATCAGCTTCGTCTGGACTTAAGTCTCTGCGTGTAAACGCAGCCCATGTGACCAGTGTGACCAATCCCAGTGGTGTATTTGAACATATTACCTTGTAAAGTTTTTTTTTTTTTTTTCAGTCTTGAGGAGAGCTCGGTATTGATCTGCTTTTCTGTCTTCATGCTAACGGAACTGTTTACCCTGTCTCATACACAGACTTGTTGCTGTCTTCTTTCAGCATTAGCAGAGGTAAAATTAAAAAAAAAAAGCAGATGTGCATGTACACTGCTTTAAATGCTCCTAAAGTATTTATTGAAATATTTTAAATATCAATGCACTTAAACCAGTGCTTATAAGTAACCTTTTTAAAAAAAAAAAAAAAAAATTATTTTATTTTATTTTTATTTTATATGTACGCTGTGCACCACATGCAGTATGTGTGAGCATAATAACCAGGACAAGGTTGATGTTTTTCATTAATAATCCTACCTGGGCATTTCCACAAGGCAGCCTTTAGCATCTGAACAGGACCTTTTTTTTTGTTTTGTTTTTTTTGAAGAAAGATTCCATACCACATTGGGAACCTTTGGCTTTTCATTGTTACCTTCCCTGTGTGTATGTTATTACTGATGTCAAGGGCCTGCTGTGTTAATAAAGTGACTCCAGTGTACAGAAAACACAAAACCATTCTAATTAAATCATGACCAGTGTATTATCACTATCGATATGGACTTTCTGTCTACCTTTGCCAGATAAACCAGTAAACAATTTAGTAAAATAGTTCCCACTGCTCTGGATAGTCATTGTGTCATATGGCATGGAGAGAGAGAGAGAGAGAGAGAGAGAATAAATCATAGCATTTTAATTTTTTAAAATTTATTACATTCTCTTTTTTTTGGATCACAGAATTGCCAGAAAACCTCAGTGATTAGTTTACATCCCCAGAAAAATACAGTATTTGCATTAAACTATGGTTTATGCTGCAACATGGGTTGAAAAACGATATATTGCGCAATCCTCCTGCATAGACATAGGCAATGTAAGAGCATGAAAGTGTATTTAACAGCAGAGCATCAGGTTATTAATGTGATAATATTTTACAGATCGGTCATCCAGTCAAAGTAAACCTCTTAGTTTTTTAGATCTAACGGAAGTGCTATGAAATAAATGTTGAAGGTCAGGCGACATCTCAGCGGGAAGCCTATTAGCCCTATTAACACCAGCAGAACGATACTCTATACATGCAACCGTACGTTTGCGTCTATTCAGCCCTGCTGCATCAAAGCGGTTAAAGGAAGCTGTCCATCTCCTCCTCGCTCCATATAATGTTGATTAGACAGAAAATGAGTGCGGGCTATTCATCATCATTAAAGCTTTTAAATCGCGCCCGAGTTCGCGTCGAGAGCCGACGTGACCAGACAGCTGTGGAATAATATCAATTTTTTTTTTGACTGGCGTGATGAAGGTTCATGAAGAGGGCTTTTCTTTCCTAATGGAGTGGCTAAAACTGAGATTATTTTCCATAGATTCAGAGGAAAGATGAAGAATGACAAGTTGTAAGCTTGCAGGAAGCTAAACGCAAAGCCGCGCGGACACAAAAATGCGTAGAGGATACGCACGAGATCTTATAAATCGCCAGGATATGATGGCTTTCACACGCAGCAGTGGCCCAAAACAGGGTTTTATGGAACGGAATATAGGAAAATGTCTAGAGAAGCACAACACAAACAATATGAAGCACTGAATTTTATTGAATTGAACCATCTATACAAACATGACGTAGGCAAACAAATAGCACAGATACATACGATCACGTGTTTTTCTGGTTGTTTTTGGTTGTTTCTGTGTCCAAAAAAACAATAAGAATATGCTAATTTTATATGCAAGTAATAATAAGCAAGTTCAAAATGTTTGTGACATCATTCCCATATTCAAGTGCTGTTAAAATGTACACGTTATAAAAGTAATAAATTCAAAAACCCAAATGCACAATTTGATATCTGACACCGGCAAGGCTTTCATATAAGCATATATACAGAGTCAGCCAAAAAAATGTAAAATGTAAAAAAAAACGTATGCTGTATATTGTATTAATATAATATAATGTACATAACATCATCATATTATATATATTAATATACAACATATAGCAATAAATAAAATTAATAAAAAAAAAATTTTTCCTGAAGTGTGCATACATTTTATATACACATTATTATTATTATTATTATTATTATTATTATTATTATTATCTTCTTTTTTTATCATCATTGACCTTTGCTGTGTTGCTGAGTTTTTACGGTTAAACACTTCACCGTGTCTTCAATATTTTAGAAATAAATATAACAAAAAAATTAAATATCAAGGCATTTGGCCCAAATGTATTGTGAACGATTCATTATGAAAAATAATGATACATAAAAAAAGAGATGACTACACAAATTCATTAAATCACTTAAATAAAAGAACCTTTAAATAGAAATAATGAAATGCTGTCAGTTGCTGTAGTGCTGGATTAAAAATTGTACAGCTTTTTAATTATGTTTTATTTCTTTTCTTTATTTAACTTGGCTTTTATTTTATGAAGCCACTATTATGAATTAATCGTATTACTAATATAAAAATGAAAATTATATCATGTGAAAATGATAGCCCATAATCTCACAGTTGATTCTACTGCGTATGAAGTATGACGAAGTTTAGCAATAATGTCACAGCCAGTGAATTTAATAACATAATTAATAATTAATGTGATTTTTTCCCCCCCAGAGTGATTGCATTTTAACATGGAATTAAAGTCAGGCTGTATAGTTAGCTTTATTTCCATCAGCTCTATTTGGACAGCAGATTCCAAAATCCAGCAAATAAAATTAAGATCCCTGTAAATTTACTTTGGCAGAAGGGAAACGTATGAGAGATGATGTCGGTGCTGCCAAAGCAAATTAAGACCAGAATCATTTTCTTTGCAAAATGATTGTTACACACAGGTTCGCTGTCCTAATCTCACCTCACATCCTGCGATATGCCCAGTTCCCACATTCACATATTTGACCTGATTTGGTATAGTTTTAAAATCGTAGCTTGCCACAGCTCTGGCGTTATTAGCTAAGGTGTAGTAATGAAGCGCTAAGGCAGAGCAGAGTCGAAAAATACACTAGTGCTGAGTGAATGATTTGTCAGTATGGTCAGATCACAGACAGTGATGATTACTTATGAAATTAGATTTGTGCCAAAAGGTCTGATTGGTGGGTTTCTTCTGGGTTCTCTGGTTTCCTCCCACAGTCCAAAGATATGGAGATTAGGCTAATTGACGTTCCCAAATTGTTTGTAGTATGTGTGTCTGTGTGTCCCCTGTTATGGGTTGGCAAAGGTGAAGGGTGTCCCAAAGTCTCCTGGGATAAGCCCGCCAGACCCTGTACAGGATGAGCGGTATAGAACATGAATGAATGAATGAATGAAAAAACATTTTTAGGGCCCAAGCACTATGACATCAGCTCTGTCGTCGCAGTGTGTGATGGCCCTCTTGTCCTTCTAAGGAATTATTTTTTCCAATATTTGTCTTAACTTGCTCAAAAAGTCATGAAAATCAGCAGAGAGGTTGGAATCTGCTGCCATTAGGATGCCTGAGAGTCTAGGCCCCGGGTATGGCGCATGAGATTTTGCTGCATAGCTCATACACACTTGCACGTATGCACATGAAACCCATACACATTTAGATCTCATTGAGCTAAGCAACTTTCGCACTGCATGTCATGGGCTCAACTCAACAGGAAGTCAGTTATTTTGGGTCGTTCACAAAACGCACCCAATGGATTTTGATATACTCCTCCTAGGGGATTTATACGATCGCCACCAAACCGGGCCGATATGATCTAAAGACACTGAGGATGCAAAATTGCGTAGGGATTTTTTATATCTCAAACAGGTCAGCCATGACGATGCCTTAAACTTATGCAGAAAAGTGATTAATATCTTTGTGTGACATCACATTGAGTGACATCATATTGAGTGACATCATAGTGTGATGCTTTTCTTTCAGCATCTGGGGCTTTTTAGATATCTAAACATAATATTTCACCTTTTCACCTTTTCCACTGTCTTTCTGGTACACCCGGATGGCAATGGTGCAGGGTGCTTGGGCCCGCTCATCATTGCTTGCAACTATATTTTGTTTTTGTCAGTTTTTTCGTTTGCAGTTATTTTTTCAATTAAGTTATTAATTCCATAACTACTAGCTGTAAGATGGTCTATGAGGGTCTATGGATACCTACAGTACAAAGAGATTTATGATGACCAGTGAAGCATCTGTCACAATTCTATTGCTTTCGTAACGCGCCATAGCTTGTCATAGTTAATTGTAGTGTGCCGTAGGTGTAACTGATGCCACCTGTAGGTGCTTTCATGATTACGCCGTAGCTCTGCTGTAGCCCAGCTATACAGTAGGTCATGTCTATACATCCTGCGTGCCATGACTGCCTATGATGCATTATGGAAGGCCGCAAATGACTATGAATGACCACGGACAGACCTATGGAAATATATGGTGGAACTACGGCGGACTGTCAATTGATAAAGAAATCGTAGCTTTTGTGAAAAAAAGCTACAAACTACCCACAAATTGTGAAAGTGGGAACCAGATTCACCAAGACTCTGTCCAGGATAAAGCGCTTACTGAATGAGCAGCTTGAGAAGCGTTATCTGCCCTTTTCTTTTATGTACATGAGCTCACAGACAGCCGTGATTTGCTAATGTTGCTGTGATTGACAGAGGAGAAAAAGTGCACCAACATGCCCGGCTTGAAAGGACGTACCAAGACTTGGGAATAAAATTGTGATCTCTATTAAACATCAAAACTTTATTATATATTATTGATAAAGTAAAACCAGCTGAGCATGCAGCATTCTCTCTCTCTCTCTCTCTCTCTCTAATTGAATCTCTCCATAGTTTATGTACTTTAATGTTACTGTAATGATAGCATGGACAGTCATAAGCTGTCATAAGCACTCCATAGATAATACCATGCACTAAAATACAGCAATCTGATCATTCATTTATATGACATTAAATAACAGTTTTAAAGGTTTTTTCAAAAGACATAGGATCCGGGTGAGAGAATTCATCCCAATCACCCCATTAAAAATATAAACGATACAGTATGCTGATTAAAATATCTCCAGACTATACAGTAGATCTGCATGTAGGGTAATATGATTTATACATAGAGGAGTTACTGGGTGTAAAAGATTTTGCATATCTGCATATCGGGCAACAGATAAAGAGACAGAAAAATGTTCAGCCTGTCAGCCAAAGATTGCGATGTCGCAGCTATTCGTGACGCGTCCAAGAGAGCAAAACTGGCATTGCGCTTTGAGTGGTGAGGATGTTACACACTCTCTCTCTCTCTCTCTCCCTGTTTAAATCAGAGTGTCACAAGCAACTGGGAACTCGTGCATGTGGCGGAGGGCAGATAGTGCTTTTCTCTTGAGTGTGTGACGCCGCCTTGTGCCCACACGCTGTTTTAAATAACTAAATAAATAAACAAACAACCAGGTGGCACGGTGGCTTTGTGGTTAGAACTGTCGCATTGCACCTTCGGGATCAAGGGTTCGAATCCTGCCTCGGGTTAGTTTAGCATGTTCTTCCCATGCTTAGTGGGTTTCCTCCGGGGTATTCCGGTTTCCTTCCAAAGACATGCAGACATTCCCAAATTGCCCAGAGTGTGTGTGATGGATTGGCACCCTGTCCAGGGTGTAGCACCCTGCCTCATGCCCTAAGTCTCCTGGAAAATGCTCCAGGCACACACGAACCCACCCCGCCCCCTGTACTACCCTGTATACTGAATAAAGCTGTATAGAAGAAGAATGAATAAATAAATACATTAAACAAAACACATATTCCGTATTCTATATATTTAACATTATGGCTAACACTTTTAGCAGTTGAAAAGCTTGAAAATGACATCAATTTTACCAAGCACGTTAGAAAGTGAAAGTTTGGCCCGTACACGTATACACTTCAGTTAATTCAGCGCAATGTACAGATTTTAATTAAGAACGACCTTAATGTACGTAATGTTAAAACACATGAGTCCATTTTGTAATGGCATTTCAGATCTGCCAGCTTTCCATCACTTTTCCATCATTCCATGCTGTATATGCTTTAAGTGTCTTCTTTAATTACACTTCTCCACGGTAGGATATAATTGTAAGCATATGTGTAATGGCGAAAAGCAGAAGGAGCCGTGTTTGCGCTCCGCCGAATGAACGAATTCATTACCCTCACGCCGGTACAGACAGACGGAGTGTTTTAAATGCACTGCCATACACTCACTCACTCACACACACACACACACAACTCTGGGCATGAAGCCACATCCTGATCAATGCTAATCAAGACCGATGACCCTTCCTGGCTGCTTGAAAGACGCAGTCCGACGGAACTGGTACATTGAAATCACGGAGCGTCTCCCGTTCATGCTGCACAGTTCCACTTAAACAGACCACCATGTGCACAGATCATTGAGTGTGTTTACAGTAATGCCCCTATGACTTCCAATTCAGCATGCTAGCACTCGCTTGTCGTCGCCTTCAGGCACTTCAGTGGACGAGCGGATGCCGGGTTCGCGTCTCGCTGCTGTTCGAGAGTTTGTAGCAGTCTCCAACTGGCGGTTGTTGGCATGTGAGCGTCGCTGAACGGCCGAGGTGCGAAACAGCTCTGGGCGACATTCGGTCCTTCCACAAGTGCGACATGGCTGGTGATTCTCACACCATCAACGCTGGAAGTTTTCACATTGTAGATTTGTCACAAGCCAGTTCATCAATCTCATATCAATACATCATGGAGCGCTCGTCACCATTTCGTTTTGTCACTACCCTTATCCATAACAAAAATTCATAAAGAAAAAAAAAAAGTAGATGAAAGAATCCTGACTATGCCTCGCTCCTGAGGTGAGTCCGATTTAGGGTCAGCGTGCCACTGAGGCCCTTCGAAGTCCTGAGGAATGGTGCTGATCCTCCACGATCAGGTTCGATGAAATCTTTAGGACACAGGCCTGTCCACAACGGAGCCTGGAGCTGTTCATTCCCATCACCGAGAGACAGCACGTCCTGAATAAAACAGCTGTGCTCAGACAGACAAGCATTTGCACACTCGCATTATTGTTTTATTGCACACAGATGGTTAGGAGTCACCTTAACCATAAAGCCGCTTAATCTAATACATCAAATCCTTCTTGTTTATTGTCATATCTAGCATGATCACCATTGGTTTTGGATATTATTAACTTATTTCAGGCCAAATGAAGCTGCCACAGTCTACGAAAACATTTCTTCTCAATTATAACTAATAAAGGAATGCAGTTGTACAAACGACTTTCGCTTGACTTCATTTTCTACAGCTGCATCCTGGAGGCATTGGTTTGTTTTCTCAATAATGTTCCTGAAATTTTATACTTTACCTGGTATAGGTTTATCGTAACGGTTAATCATTTTAAAATCCTGAATATTTGTGAGCAAAAATAGATTCCTTTGTATTTTTCCTTTTATTACACAAACAACAAATATTCTCTCTTTGAAATGTTTTGTTTATTTAAACGTACTTGCACCTATTTATTAGTTAGTTAGTTGGTTATTTATTTATTTATTTAGTTAGATAGTTAGTTAGTTAGTTAGTTAGGTTTTTCAGGTTCACATTCATAGAAACTTTGATGCTTTTTTCCATCTCAGCTGACTCTACATCATATTTCACAAGTATCTATTTCGACATGGGGTGTTCAAGTTATTTGACAATAAAACTCCCTTTATTTCTCTACATTAGCTCTTTAATGTCACATACATGTACAGTTCTGTTTTCACTCCAAGTCATTTACACATTTAAAGGAGTTCCTGGGAGGCCAGTGTTTCAGACAGTGTTTCAGGTAGCCTGATCGTGGCTCTGACGTACTGAGAAAACTGTCTACCTTGATGGTATCAAAGCACCAGCATGGTTCAGACTCATGGCTCTAGGTGTAAATTATGGTATGGTGGTTTTTTTTATTTATTATTAAGTTGTTGTATAAAAGGGGTAAAATACTTTAAAATATGCCTTTATTTAATAATAATTAACATTTTCATTTTGTATAGTTTCCCCTTCCCCATAGTTACCCCTTCAATGATTACTTTCCTATAACTGAACACAATGAGTGTTTTATTTCTTCCTTATGAAACATTACATTTACTATGTAGATTTTATATTACATTTTATATCAGTGTATTTTTCTCATTATTTACAAAATTAAACTATCGCTAATCATTACAATAACCTTATTAAATTAGCAAACTGTTTGAACAAAATTTGTTCAATAAAAATATATCATTCACATTCACTTGACAGATACATACCCCTATGTGCGGTGTATAATGAATGCGGGACTTTAAAACACAGTCACGGTGCTCGTTTAAAGGTGTTAACTCTTAAATAGTGGTGTCACATTTCACTATTCTACACATTCCTTACATGTCAAGTGGAGCTGAACGCATTTGAAAGAAAAGAGAAGAGCCCAAGGGTCTCGTCCTGGGAATTCCTAACATAGCTGATACACTTTTACGGCAAAGAACCTGGCGAGGATAGAAAATGAAAGAATGAAGGAAAAAAGAATGGAAGATGCTAGGTGACAAAAGAAGACTTTTGTAATACTTAAAACAAAAATAGACAAATGTAGACAAATCTTATTTCATTTCATTTCATTATGAAAGGAGATCAAAGGGATTAGACATTATATTAGAGAGAGCTATCTATCTATCTATCTATCTATCTAAAGAAAATGTTTGTAATAATTAAAACACATATATGACAAATCTAATTTTATTTAATTGATCAAATAGAAATGAGATTTGTCTATTTTTTATGTAAATTAATAAAGTACTCTATCTATCTATCTATCTATCTATCAAAATATATATTTTTTAATATTTAAAACAAACATGGAAAATGTTAACGAATGAAATGAGATCAATAGGAAATTAGATTCAAATTAGAGACATGAATTTCATGTTTATTCAGATTAATAATCTATCTATCTATCTATCTATCTATCTATCTATCTATTTATGTATCTATCAAATTTTTTTATTAATATTTAAAAAAATATGGAAAATGTAGACATGAAATTAGACAAATCTAATTTCCCTTTGATCTGATTCCATATTAAAATGAAATTAGATCAAAGTGAAACTATATTTGTCCAATTAAATTTTTTTTTAGATTGAAAAAAGTATTCTATCTACAGTATCTCTCTCTCTCTCTATCTATCTATCTATCTATCTATCTGGCTAGCTAGCTAGACATTTCTTCTCATCTATTTTTTTCCTACCAAGAAACTATTTAGCTATTTAAGTACACTTGGCACAAACGTCTGGCAGAAAATTGTGCGGTTTTGTGTAGAAACATAACCTGTAAGCCTGACTGCCTGTGCGTAAGAATTTAAACAAATTGAAGTGCCAAATCGTTGACACACATCTTCAAGCAGAAAGCGGTGACACATGGACTCTGTAAAGCGAAGTGAAGGGATCCATATGCAGTACAGGGTTTAAAAGCTTGAACAGAAGTCAGCTTTAAGTCGAGCTGACACTTCACCTGCAGAAAGCGTTCTGTTCCTTCCAGGCCCACGCGGCTGTGTTTACTCTCGCCGTGATTTCCTTCTCTGCTGCAGCCGCGCGCGAGCTACAAGAAGCCGTCACGTCTGCGTGCGGCGCTCGGCGCCCTAAATGAATGTGAGTACACTTGTAAATACCAGACGTTTCCTTGGACTGTTGAAATGCAAGCATCAACATATCGACTGACACACAAATTAACAACGTACTCAGTTTGTCACTGCAGTAATTACTGACTGAAGCACGTGCCTGGTTGGAGAACCAGCTGTTGCACCCTCCGTGGATTGTTTTTTATTTTTTTTTTAGATGTACATTCCGACAGGGAACTCCATCTCGCGTGTTAAGATATTAAGCTTAACAGGTTGAAATCGTTTACTCGTAAAGAGAGCGTACTGATGTGCTGATTAAAACAGGCTGTGAAACTGACAAATACTGGTGTTTCACACACACATCATTCAGGAGTATCGAGGTTTCATTAATGCGGCTCCGGCCGGGGAATGCGGTGTAGGGGCACAATATGAAGTTAAACAGAGCATTTGAAGTGGCTTGCCGCACACCGAGCGCACGAGTCGAAGGAACTCGCCGCATTCCCTGACATTAAGAAATGGAAAAGCTAAATTATACTCATATGAGCTCATGCTTACTATATTCTTCCACCTTCAGTGTCCAAAGGCCCTATGTTAGAGAACCCACTATGAAAAAGACACTTTCCACACACACATTTGTCTTATTATCCTTGTAAGGACCTTTTACTGGCATAATAATCAACACAGCTATTTAAGTCCAGGCTAAACTGAAATCGAACCTTAACCATCATCATTTAATTTTTTGTAAAGTTTTACTGAAAATCAATAAAACATCCCTAAAGTCCTCACGTCATTCGCAATTCTATAAAAACCTTTAGGCCTATTCATTTTGACTTTACTACTTATTTTAAAGCAAAATGCAGGAAATGCTTGTTAAAAATTAAACTTTTTTTTTTCTGAAATTAGTTGAGTCTTTTTTTTTTTTTTTCAGAATGGTTTAAAAGCACCAAGAGGCACAAGGCCAACATACCGTAGCGCATAACCGTTTTTTTTTCTTCTACAACGCTGTCGAAGTGTTAAACGGTTATAAAAAAGTCAAAGTGTATAGGATTTATAAATATGCTAGTATGTAAATGTAAAACGGTCAGCATGATCTGATCCTTTGAGGCTTTTGTCTGAGATCATTTGTTAATATTTTATTCATATCAAAAGCCAGGTACATGGCTTAAGGTTAGACGTCATACCTTTAGAATAAATCTGTATGAAATTGAATGAAATCCAACCACATTGCCTTCACGTGTTTAAAATTGTCTGAGTTTCTCATATTCTAGTTCGAGAGAGAGAGAGAAAAAAAGAGGGATTAATGGGCAAACTGTCCTTGTACAGCTGGTATGTATTCATGAATAAATGAGAAATACACTGGAATGTGCTTTAAATGAATTTGTAGCCTGGCAGAAGAAAAGATCATATTAATTATGACTTTTAATATTTTTAAGTCTAAAATACAGTATATTGAAAATAGGTTGTTTTTGTGGAACATTAAATATAAATCACAGAATCTGAGAATTAAATGTAGCAATAAGTGCAGTATCTTCCAAATCAAGGAATGTATTTAGTTACGTGACTCAAGGGATGTAAATCTGGACCCACGCCTGGCTCCTGGGAGATTAAGAGGTTAAACCCTGGATAACAGGAATGGCCTGTGTATATAAATATCTTTCTAACAGCATGATGCGGGTTTGCAGTTATTGTCAAGTTTTACAAGCATGGATTCGAAAACAGCATACGTTTTATCCCACTTATCCCCAGCTTTTGACTGTTGCCAACTTGCAGGCCAAATAAACATTATAAAATAAAAAAATAAAATAAAAAAATTAAATTCTGCACCTATAGGGTGGTTGTTGGTTCTCAGATACTAATATACTAATTGATATTGCCTACACTCACATTTTTAACACGAACCATCCATCAATTTGCTCACTGAAGCGTCATAGCCAACACCAACAACAACAAAACGAATCAAGTACAATGCCGAATCAAGTACCAAATCAAGTCCAAATCAAGTCCAGGATCCTCAGATCGAGACTCATATGCACAGACACTAAATCTAGAGTTTGAGTTGAGCACCAAGATGGAAAAATAAAGTCCAGACCAGTGCAGAGTCTTTAGATCTAAAGTCCAAGTCAAATGAAAAAGTCCACAGCTCTAGGCATAATTGCACACCTCTGGGACATTGGATTGGACATTGCTCATTTTTCATACAAGTGAGGACTAACTGCACTCAGTCGTAACTTATCCTGCATAACCTACAGTATACGCTTCAATTCTAACCTCTTTACTTGTACATCTTACAGCTAAAGTTTTCCATATTTGTATTTTTTTTTCTTATTTCATATTTTATTTCTGCATTTAAATACTCTATTTTCTTTTTCTTATTATTATTATTTTAGGTCACGGACGGTCGTATAAGCATTTCACTGCAAATCATATTGTGCTGCGTATGTGACAAATAAGATTTTGACAAATGAGATTTGAGTCCCAGTGTGTATGTTTAAAATCAAGTTGAGACCCTATCTCTAGATAAAAGAAAAAAAAAGAGGGCACATAAACTGAAAGAAGCAAATAGTCTACTGACGACATCAATATGCTGTAAAAAAAATAAATAAATAAATAAATAAATAAGACACATCAGTATGTGAATAAGGAAGTGTTCGGAGCTGTCTGTTGCTGTGAGGTGAAAAGATTACTTGAAATAATGTTTTTTGTGTGTTTTTAATGTAATTTAAAGGATATTTTCCTGGTAAAGTTCCAACTTAATGTACAAGGTACAAAGCATGTTGGCTGGCTTTCATATCATTCACTCACTGCTTTATCCTGTAATCAGGGTCACGGGGGGCCTGGAACCTATCCCAGGAGGTTTAGGGCACGAGGCAGGGTACGAATCCATCGCAGGGCACACACACACACACACACTCACTCATTTATACACTACAGGCAATTTGGGAACACCAATCAACCTAACCTGCATATCTTTGGACTGTGGAAGGAAATTGGAGTACGCGGAGGAAACCCACCGAACACGGAGAGAACAAGCAAACTCCATGCACACTGTGGAATTTCTATCTGCTTCAAACCAAACTGTGTAAAGCCAATGTTGTTGGTTATTCTAAAACTTTTTTTTTTCTTGCAGGCATTCTCTTTTTGTCATTTAATAATATTTATGAAATAAATGTATTCAATTCAATATTCTAATGGAAGTAAAGTACATTTCTCATTGCGGTAGTTTCATAACGATATCCTGACCTAACTTGAACTGCCTTTTTAAAAAAAAAAAAAAAAATGTATTTAACTGTATGCAATCTGTGTAATCGCGTTCTTGAACTCAACATCAAGTCTCAAGTCAAGTGCAATTTACAAACCCAGATCTCCTTCCATACAAGCGCAGATTGATGTTTCTGACTCGTTCCGTACAAAGTTCAACTCTTAAAAATGTTGTAATTAGGCATTTCAAAAATGTGCGAAACCACAAATTCACAAGATGCGTCTCGGTGATTATGCTGTCAAGCCCCGTTCCTCTGTTCAACTGAAACAAGCAAATGCTGGTTGGTGTAAAGTAGGAATGTGTGTTGGGAAGCTTAAGCACTGAATCCCACACAAACACCAGGATTAAGTATCATCCATTCGGTGTGTCAACAGTTCTCTATCTTCAAACGTCTGAGCACTTTTTCATGTCCTATGACCTCTGGACTTGCTGTGATAATGTCAAACAAACACGGTGCTACCTGGATAGGTAACCTAAAACCCTCCTACTTCCTCCTAAAAGCCCAAGCTGTAGCCATTAGGACTGGGCCTCAGGGTGCAGGAGGCTTTACAAGCTGAAATGAAGCAGGGGAGACCCCCCGAGATCCTAATGGAGCTCAGTTGAATTAACCTGAAAGGTGCAGCTGCAGAGAGAAAAGAGGAAAATCCTTAGGAGGAAAAAAAAAAAAGGAGAGGGGGAAAGTGATGTAGGATGAGAGGTGATTGCTGAGGTGTGAAGACGAGTGCAGCGAGGGCACAAGATATTCATGCTGCATGAAAAAGTTAAAAATGTCCGTGAAAGCCTGAAATGGAGTCTGAGGTTTAACAAAAGATGTTTTGCACAAGGATACTGAGGATAAGGTAAGAAATGTCCTGTAGGCTTTGCATCAAAATATTACCATTATTCACTCCAGTTAAGGTAATTTTACTGCGTAATTGGAGACCCAAAACTGTTATAATGTATTAATAAAAAGACATTAACTTGTGTAAACCCAAAAATCTAATTCAAGTTTTATTGAAATGTATTTTTCTGTACACTCACTCACTCACTCATCTTCTATACCGCTTTATCCTGTATTTAGGGTCGCGGGGACCTGGAGTCTATCCCAGGAGGCTTAGGGCACGAGGCGGGGTACAAACTGGACAGGGTGCCAATTCATCGCAGGGCTTTTTCTGTACAAATATAGGAAAATATGGAAAACTGGAGATGAAACTGAATTTAAACTGGAGATAAAAATTTAATTTAAATTTAAATTTAAGACCCAGTAATAAACCCATGACTAAAAAAACAAGTTCACAAAAAAGAATAGAAATTAACAGCTCAGTTAATAAATAGCTAAGCAATTCATTTCTATTTAGCAGACACCCTTATCCAGAGTGACTTACGTTTGTATTTCATTATACATGTGAGCAGTTGAGGGCCTTGCTCAAGGGCTCAGGAAGGACAATCTGGCAGTTGTGGGATTTGCACCTGGGACCTTCTAAACTGTAGTCCAATGCCTTAATCTGAGAGCTATCCCAGACGATAATTGATTACGCTAAAGACGAATATTGCACTCACTTACTCACTCATTCACTCACTCATCGTCTATACCGCTTTATCCTGTACACAGGGTCTCATTGGACCTGGAGCCTATCCCTCCTTAGACTTAGGGCACGAGGCGGGGTACACCCTGGATGGGGTTTCCATGCATCGCAGGACATATACTGTACATACACACACATACACTCACGTGCTCATTCACACACTACGGGCAATTTGGGGACACCAATTAGCCTAATTGGCATGTCTTTGGACTGTGGGAAGAAACCGGAGTAAACCTGGAGGAAACCCGCCAAACCCGGGGAGAACATGCAAACTCCATGCATACAGACCCAAGGGGGAAATAGAACGCGAACCCTGGAGGTATGAGGCAACAGTTCCACCATGCCACACAATCTACAGTATATTATATTGGGTGACAGATACTCTCCACCCTGGAGATATATCCATAGTTTCTGTGGCAATTACATACGGGGTCAGATTGTCAACTCAACGCTCGATTGTATCTGAGCACTTGGGGGTGAAGGACCTTGCTCAAGGGCCCAACAATGGCAGCCTGGCATCAGGGCTCCTGATCAGCAGTCCAACATGTTAACCACAGAGGTACCTCTGCCGCCCAAGAATATTACAGCACATTGTCATACATTACAGCGCAGTGAAATTATTTCTTTGCATATCCCTTTCTTTGCATGGCGTAGTGCTTAGCAAGATCGCCTTGCACCTCCAGGGTTGAGGGTCGAGGGAGTTTGCATGTTGTCCCTGTGCTTGGTGGATTTCCTTTAGGTACTCCAGTTTCCTCCCACAGTCCAAAGACATGCCAATTAGGCTAATAGGCGTTCCCAAATTTTTCGTAGTGTGTGAATGCGTGTTTGAATCAGAGGTTCGTAATGTAATTGACGTGAGTGTTCTACCACAGTCAACAAAAAAGGGGAATAAATCCAATGGTCACCATTGACCTCCATAGTCCCTAGTTGGACTACAGAGGATCCTAGATGAATGTATGTATGTATGTATGTATGGATGGATAGATGGATGGATGGATGGATGGATGGATGGATGGATGGAAGGAGATATCTCAGCTTGGATAGGAAGCTGGGGTCAACCATGTTAAAGCACTGCTGGAGGAGACAGGGTTCAGGGCATTGCTCAAGGGCCCAGTGGTGGCATATTGGTTGAGCTGGCACTTGAATCGATGACCTTCTGATCAGTAAACCAAAGCCTTACTCCACCAAGCTACCACTGAAAAAGGTGTGTATGCGTTGCCTTTGAGATAGACTGGTGCAGCGTCCCGGGTGTATTCTCACCTCACGTCCAGTATATCTGGGATTTTTCAGTACCATCCTGTCCAGGATAAAATGCTTACAGAAAGTAAAGTATTCTGGATTGCCATGGAAGTGAACTTAGTGTACAATGAGGAATCCTTCCTCTTCACTTCACAGTAATCAGTGCCGGCAACACACTCTCTCCCAAAGCAGCTTGTTGTAGTACAAGAAATGATCTAAAATGGAATATAAAATGTAGAATTTGCAGACAGAGAGAGAAAGAGAGAGAGCGAAAGTAGATGAGTGGCAAAACATTTATTTATATGTCCATCCAGAGAGACCGTGAAGACTGAAAGAGGGCACACAGACGTTCACGGTTAGAAAAACGTCACCGGTCGTCGCACACGTAGCGGCGTCGCCGGCTGAGACTTGGCCGCGTAAGAGGGACAGGTGGAAATAGCGGCTGTCAGGCTGCAGGAGATTGATGCAGCGGGTCATTGTGGAGCTCCTGGTGTCTTCTTACTGCACAGACAGCTGCTCTGAGGAGATGCACTGTCCTCTTACAGCAGCACACACACACTCACACACACACACACACATATATATATACACACACTGTGAAATAAAAATAAGAATGTACAGTAGCAAATGTCACTCACTCACTCACTCATCTTCTATACCGCTTTATCCTGTAAATATCACTGGAGTTAATTCAACATTAATTGAGATGATATTAACGAAAAGATTTTTTTTCAGTCGCACTCCAATTGCTAATTCAAGTCTTAATTTGCCTCCTTTCAAGTTACCACCACATGATATAACACTAAGTTATAGATTAAAAGCATACCATTAATTTTAAAGCATTCCTATTAATTAAACATCTCTGAAGTTAACACTTACCGTTCGAAACATTCGAGTGTTTAAGTAATATCATGTGGTATTTCAGAACGCACAGATTTATTCTAAGACCATTTGACATCAAGAAATTCAACTTAACGTCGTAAGGATTGATATGTGCTGGATTGACTTTGAAGATCAACCCTGCATTATGTCCCTATTGATTTAATCGTGTGTGTGTGTGTGTGTGTGTGTGTGTGTGCATGTGAAGGACAATGGCGTTCCGTGTCATCCTAAGTGGAAATGTTTGAACGAATAATAATAATAATAAAAAGCCCACTAACGATTTTTTTGTGGAGCCAGAAGGGAGAAGGCACGAGCTTATTCGACCAAGATATTTGGACCATTTATTCACTTCGGCGCCGTAGAAGCGGTTTCTCACATTCCAAAAAAATTAATCTGTCAGATCAAGTATGGTGCCTGTTGTTAATCAGTGAAAATATGTTAACCTTTTGTTCAAAATTTCTAATCCAACAGCAAAGTTGCACTATAACATAAAAAAAAACAGCATTGATCACAAAAGCGGCGAAATACCAAAGAGTGTGTGTAAAAATTAAAAATTCCACATTGAATCAAACTAAAGGCTCCCTCCCTCCGTAACTCCATTACCAGCGGCCCTGAAGGGCAAAAAGGCAAAATCGAGTACTTTTTATTTATAAATTAATCCTGTCTTATTTAACGATGCTTCCTTTTATTTTAATTTCAACCTTTTTTTTTTTTTTTTCCGAAGGTGCCTTCTTTTTCAAGTTGGCTCTTTTATTTCAAAGTTGGCTTGTATAGACGTAGTTGGTCCTCAAGGCCGCTGTAGTTAAGCGCCTGAAAAACCCCGGTGTGTAACTATTTTCACACGCTATTCATTACAGTAGGATGTGTTTGGGAATGTAGACAATGACCGGGGACGACAATGACCCCGGGGGCAGCAGCGATCACAAAGGATCCGGAGGGACTTCATTTTTTTTTCCCAGAAAGTGATTATCGACAGTCGAGAGTGGCTTGAAGGTTGCAGCTGGATTATTATTAACAATTTCTGTTTTAATATCTTCTTTCATGTTTTCAAGAGAAACTCTAATTCTTTTTTTTAAATTAAAACTGAAATATTTATTTTTTCTATTTAAAAAATTACCTTCTATTTTAGTTCCATTTTAAAATGTTCGATTTTGAAATCAGTGTTGTTCAGAGAGCAGAGACGTGCGATCTGAGAAGGCTTCAATAAATATTTTCATTTAACTATTCAAGTCCTCATTTAAACCTTACGTTAGAGTTGCAGTAGAATTTCCTTTTAATTCTTCTTCTTCAAAAAAAAAATGGTATGTGAGAGCATTTTTTTTTTTTTACATTTAGCAAATGTAAAGAAGACATTTCTGCAAATTGGTACCTTTTCACAACCCGACACTTAGAGTATATGAGATGTGCTGATTTAAAAACTCCAGCGCAATAGATCCATGCCGACGACACCGCACAGGTCAGTAACTTTTATTTAAAAAAATAAAAATAAAAACTAGCTGTGCCTGCGACTTTGGTCGCATGGAATATAATCACACACTCATAAGCGCGTTTTTAAAAATATACAGCGCCACCTGTTGAACTTTGGAATGAACTAAAAAAAATGTCGCGTGAAGTGCGCGGAATGAAGGTGTGAGATTGTGTTTATTAAGTAGATTTTAATAGCACACTCATAAGGCTGAATTTTTCAGATGAACTAATGATTTTTTTTCAAGGTCGATTTTTTTTTATGCTAAAAGGACGTTTTCCATTTAAATTTCAAAGTAGTATATCTTCTCTTCCTGTGAGCCGATTGTGATAAAACTAAGCCTATATGTAACCTCAAGCTCGGCCAAATGCACCTGTGAAACCCCCATTCAAATTGTTCAGTAGTTTTTTACGTGATGCGTGCACAAACAAACAGACAAAAAGTCCAAAAACTATCCTGATGTGTTCTATTACCCATCTTACGTCCCCATCAATTATTTTTGCGCAAATATCTTGTACTATAATGTACAGCCAACTTTACAGGTTTATTATATGTCTAGATATATATGTGTTTATATGGAAGCCTTGACAGTGTGTGTTAACGGGGAGACTTTAGACTTCAAACTGTGCATTTGGGTTTTCTGATATGTCAGATAGATCAAAAGATATCATTATTTTTATAATAAGGACAAGTTATAAGGATGAGTTATAGGATCAATTTTACCGCTACCGGAATATTGGAATGATGTCGCAGAAAGGTAGAACTCTGAGCATGACATTATAATTGTTTGATCATAGAAACAACCGAAAACAACAGTAAAAACATGTGATCATGTGTATCTGTGATATTTCTTTGCATATATGAACCTTTTTTTTTTTTTTGCTGAGTCATGTTTTTATGGAGTTTTTATAAGTGGAATAAGGTTCAGTTCATCATATCGCCTATTTTGTGCTAAAAAAAAAAAAAGGATATGTCACTATATACTGCACAATCCTGATCCCTATATACTGTATGTTAAGAAGAAAAAAAAAGCAAAACAAATAATGGCGATTATTTTAAACTTTAAAAAGGGCTACAGGAACATCAGGGTTTACGGTACTAAATGAAGACAACGAAGTACAGCGTGTGTCAAAGACACAAGGGAGCAAGAACATTGAAATTATTATTATTATTATTATTATTATTATTTTATTTTTATTATTATTATACTTTTTTCTGGCTGTGATGCATAGTGTGATTTTTTGGTTTGTTTGTTTGTTTGTTTGTTTTTTAGTATGATTGGTTTTATTTTTCGACACAACGCTTAGGTCCGGTTTCTGATTGAACAATACAGGGGCTTTTCATGAGCGCGCTTCACTCCACACTGTATAAACTTCAGCCGTTGAATTACAGGACGTCAGCATTCAATTTATTCATCTGGACTACACCATCTACAACCCTGAGGGTGCTGCTGCACGGCTATGGAAGGCTGACGTTACCGAATGCTCTGAAACATCTAAAGAGCAGATTAAGGACTTGCATATAGCAATTTTTATAAACAAAATGATCCTAATGTGGAATTCAGTCTTCATGACTATGGTTTAAACTTTTTTCCTCAACATTCTGCTGTATCTTCAGTCTTTGCTGCATTACCCACAATGCCACTTGAGTGATTGCTGATAGTGCTGCCCTGCTACATCTTCATCAGCTTAGATCAGATTCTCAAGCTTTGACTTTCATGCCATCAACATCATCATGTTCGTCATCACATAGACAGATAACTAGTGGCACAGAGTCTCTGCTTTTAGTCGGTGGTGCAACATGATTGTTTTAATTACAGCATTGCATTCTGGGTCCAGTGTCTGCACCAACTTCCACAATACTCCTATTCTGGATTTCTTATTATATGAAAAGAAAATAATTTACATTTGATTTGTTTTAAGGAGCTAACAGCAAAACCTTGTCGCTATTCCTATTTTGCTCTGGCAAAATATTAATTGAAATGAACTGAGATATAATAATAATAATAATAATAATAATAATCATAATAATAATGAAGATGGGAAGAGGATGAGCATGTGTGAGAGTCTGTGGGAGGTTTATCTATTTATTTATTTACTTATTAATTTATTACATAAGCATTTCTTGACCAGCATCAAAGAAGGTGGTTGCATGTTTCTGTTCTCGTTTAAAAAAAATTTTTTTGATTGTTTGTTTTTTGTTATGTCTTTTCCTTTACCAATATAACCTGGTGGGATAAAAATATCCCAAATTTTGTCTCAACATTCTATAAAAAGTCTCAAACCTTATTAGGCCTGAGTTACAGCGTCATCTAGGGGACAGGAACTCATTTGCACTCTACTAGTAAGGCTTGGTTGTACTGTAGCATCTTAGATGTTTTTGTACGTCTCTCAAGATAAGGATGTAATGGAATATATTGAAGAAGACAATGCTGGGATAATCAGGGATTAGGGATGGGCAAAAAAAAGAAAGAAAGAAATATCACATCAAGAAACATGAGCATGTGTGAAACTGTCTCGTCTCATCGTCTGTATCGCTTTACCCTGGATAGAGGGTCGCGGGGGCTTGGAGCCTATCCCAGGAGACTTAGGGCACAAGGCGGGGTACACAGGGTGCCAATCCATCACAGGACACAAAACACACACACACACACACACTCATATTCACACTACGGAGGTCCTACCACAGTCTTGTTTTGCAGTTTTGCTGTTATTAGGGCCCAAGCACCCTGACGACATAGTGTGCGAAAGGCCCTTTTGTTTTTTTCCAGCATCCGGGGCTTTTTGGAGATCATGAACATCAGCACACAGGTTGGAATCTGCTGCCATTAGGATTCCCTCACGAGAGATTTTGCTGCATAACTCATACACACTTCCACGTATGCATGCGAATTTGTCTTCTGGTTTTAATCCTTGCCGAATTCTACTCATTACCTGTCGTAACTTTTGCTCGAGACTATTCAGGACAGGTTTGCACTCTTGGACTGCTGCCCATGATCATTTTTATTTCAATGCTCTCACCTACTATGTATGGAATAAACATTTGGTACTGTAACATGCGCTGTAGTATTGCCACCTCACAGATAAAGATTCCCAGATTCGATCCGGAGCTTGGCTTTGTTTCTGTGTAGAGCTTTGAATGTTCTCCATGTGTGGTTTTACTACAGGTCCTCTAGTTTCCTCTCAAAAACATGCGAGTACTTGAATGGGCTGTTGAATGTTAAATTGTCCCTAAGTGTGAATGACGGTGTGTATTCACACCTTATCTCCAAGGACACCAATGTTTCTGGGCTAGACTCTGGGCTAGAATACACAATGACTGGAACAAGAATGGAGCACTTAACTGTAAAAATAAATGAAGGAAAAATTGAACTCATTCAAATTCAAATTTTATTTGTCACATACACAGCCATACACAGTACGATATGCAGTGAAATGCTTACACGACTGCCGGTGACCTTAAAAAATAAAAGCTTATACATAAGAGATAAATATGAATAAAAGAAATACGTTAGAAATAAAAATTAACTAGTGAAATATGCTGTACAAAGTAAAATATACTTTACAAATAAGAACAAAATATCAATATAGCAAATATAATATAGAAGAAGAAAATAGAAATTTGTCAAAAACAGAAATTTAGAAATGGCTGGGGTGTGCAAATATGCATAAAAAGTGACTTCTTAAAGTGTCTTATTAAAGTGATTTGTGCAGTGGTCCATAGATGAAAAAAAAATATATATATATATATGTAGTGCACAAAGATATACCAGACGTGTCATTGTAGGCTTCTTGTCTGCTATTTGGATGGCCTTTGGATTTCCAGTCAATGCCACGAAACTCGCCGCTCGGGGGTTGTAGGGCACCTGGTCCAAAGCCCTGGTAAAAATTGGGTTGGCCAGGAAGGGTGTAAAAAAAAAAAAAAAAAAAAAAAAAAAAAAAAGCATTTTATTTTTTTCTGTTACATTATTTTTTTTTTGGAACTGTAAATTGTAGATTTGTATATTTATCTAAAATTGTATGCACTAATTGTAATTTTTCCTATTGCAGTTAAAACTTTTTTTTATCTTATTGTCTTTCTTTCCTACTTTTCTTTTTTGGCTCACGATCAGGTTGCATAAACATTTCACTCTATATCATACTGTGTGTATGGTCATGTTTGTGACAAATACATTTGAATTTAAAAGAACAACTACAACAATCAGACTTCCATATTAACCACATTGTTCTCATCATCCCTAGTTATTCTTTTTAACAAGAGTTATCAGGTATTAACAAATCACCATTCAGTGAATGTATAATAATCAATACAACACATTAAAAATAAATGTACTGTATGTGACATTGAGTAGATTTGATTGGCCTCTAGAGGGAGCCATGGATTTAACAACCATTTCCAGATGACCTGGAAAAAGGAGACTGATTGCTGAGGTCCAGCCATCCACTGCTGCAATCACAATCAACTTAAGAAATTTTTAGGAATTTAGTGTTAAAGTGACTTTTTCATCTGGATATTTTGTGTTATTCCGTGTTAGATGTACTGGCAGCAGGTATGGTGTTTTCAAAGCCAGCAAACTTTAGTCTTCCTTAGAGTTGACATTATACCACTGTTTCTTTATCGATTCTTCTTTCAATACTGACACCTCAAGAATCAGCCTATACTAACATAAGAATAAGAATAAGATCAAATAAATTAAAACATTATAAATCATGGGGGAAACTCTTGAAGATTTATTTTTTATTAATAAAACAAAACTGCTAAACTCTGAACATAAAATCACTTAAATATACAAATAAAACAAATATACTAAAATTATTCCTTAAAAAATTTAAAAAACATTTATATGTAAACTTTTCCAAACTTAATCCCAACCTTCCTAATATCTAATTTTCCAGTAAGTGGTCTGATACTGATTTATAATGTTTTATTTTATGTTAATATCGACTGAATATTGAGGTGTCAGCATTGAAAGAAGAATTGATAAAGAAACAGTGGTATTAAGTTTGGAAAAGTTTACATATAAATGTTGTGGTTTTTTTTTTTTTTTTTTACATTTTTTACTGTTTCTTTTATTAAAGTGTGTTTTTCTTTAATGCCTAACGCCAAACATCTTTTAAACAACCTAAAAACTTTAATATATTAACGTATCTAAATCCTAAACATCACATTTAAGATGCTGTCTGTTACACACTCTTAATCTCCCACAAGAAACCCCACCATATGATGACCATCTAAAAGAAATGTTTGTTACCTTGAGCCACTTGAAGCAGCTTGATCTTTGAACTTCTCTGATCGGTAGAAGAAGTTCAAACTGTCTTATCTCATGTTTATGCTCCTTAATCATTTTTACAAGCCAGCGGTTTATTATTGTAAAGTCACAAGAGTCAGTGCGAGCTGGAATACTAAGTTTAGTTTTTTTGTACGCCTCATAAATCTGTTTTTTCCCCCCAAACATTTTTGGAATTACTACTGCTGCTACTACTACTACTACTACTACTACTAATAATAATAATAATAACCATCATCATCATCATCATCTTTTATTTTATATATAAATATATAAAGCACCATATGGCAAATAAACAGAAACCAATAAAGTGCCAGTTAAACAGGTCTAACTGGTAAAGTGACTGTTAGTGGGCAGAGCGAAAAAAATGGCACCCTATGTCCTAAATATTTATAATTACTTCTATCTTATTATTGCTTGCCTGTCATGTTTCAGAATGAGACTTAGATTAGAATTTTAGTATTTCCTGTTCTTTAAATTGCTTATAATATTACTTGTTTTTAATTAATTACATCATAACATTTACAAAATTTTATCTGAAGGATTTGTTTGATGATGATGATGATGATTATTATTATTATTATTATTATTATTATGGTGTGTCATGTGTTTATCCATGTGTTCTAGCTATGTTCCAACAGCTTTCACTGTATACAGAACAGAGATAAATAAAACATCACAGAAGTAAAGTGTAGTGTACTGTACATCAGTAGACAGGGAAAAGAAAGCAGGGCCACATCTCAGGTTATGCCGCATGTGCTAGTTAGGAGCACTGGGTAGTGCATAAATGAACTGATTTTACAATCGATGCAGTGCAGAACTAGTGATTATGGGTTTATTTTTATGGATCATGTTTAGTTTAATGTTTGTTGATGCTGTTATAGTCCATCCAGGCTTACCATTAAAGTTTTATTTATACATAATAATCAAAACTCGGTGCCACTGTGGCTTGGTGGTTAGCACTGTCGCCTTGCACCTCCAGGGTCCGGGTTCGATTCCTGCCTCGAGGTCTGTGTGCATGGAGTTTGCATGGTGGATTTACTCCAGGTGCTTTGGTTTCCTCCGACAGTTCAAAGACATGCAGATCATGCTAAATGGCGTTTCCAGATTGCCTGTAGTGTGTGTAATGATGTGTGTGCCCTCCGTCCAGTGTGTACCCTGACTCGTACCATACTGAAAGTATGGCATGAGTGATGAAGAAGATGAGTGAGTGATCATTTCTGCGAGTTTAAGTTTAAGTAAATATTACTGCAGCTAAAGTCACACTATATCACAATATGTAAAATAATAGAGACCCATTATGGACAATGGAGCGAGGGTTGTATTACAATCATCTGAAATATTGTGAGACCATATTGTGAGATTTTCATCATACAAATCACATTTTTGTATATACTGAATGTTTTTTTAAAAACAATTTTCCATTCAATTGTGCCGATATTGTGATGAACATCGTCTTTGAATACGCTCATTCAAATTTTCTTTGGACCCAAAGATGTACCAGATTTTAACAAAACTATATTCACTGCACAATGTTGCACAGCTGTACATTACTATATTACTATATATACCATAACTCTATTACCAAATGCATCTTCTGTTTGTATAATCACATTGTATTAATTTATTGATTGTAAATAGGCCATTTATACACTTCTGGTTAGATGCTAACTGCATTTCATTGGCTCTGTACATGTACTCTGCACAATGACAAATCTAATCCAATCTTTTATATATATATAAATTATGAGTTTACATAATAGAAAAAAGTGCCAAATTTCCTTGTCATTAATCATTAAGAGTCACTGTGTATGGTATAAATATGAAATTTTTTTTTTTTTTTTTTACAGCCTTTATGATTTTCTATTCCTTGATTGGGAATGTCATTGTGCGCATGCGCAATGTTGCCGCGTGCCGTTTGGTGGCGCAACTGAGGGGGCCAAACACGGAAGAGTTCATTCAGACTGAGTGTGTGAAAGTGTTGGCACCTCAGTCTCCTCCAGTAGACAGCATTCCCGGGTCCCACACGGACTGTCTCTGGCTCTGTTATTTTTTTTGTTGTTGTTTTTTGTTTTTTCTCCCCGGGAAAATGTCGCAGTAAAGTTTCTCCAAATGCGCCTTGGCACCGCGTCCGCGTCTCCCGGCGGCCTGAAGTGGAAATGTTCGCCGAAATCTCACTCTATGGACTGGTTTTCGTGTGTCTAACAGTCTCCCCGCGTTCACTCGCCGAGAAGGAGCCCGGTAAGAGAGCAGACACGGCTGAACTTCCCTTTGATGTGGAAACAAAGTAACTTCCCTTGGATACATTGTTGCGCTAATAATGTGGTTAATGATCTCTAATGCGAATACTATATATATATATATATATACATGTTTGTGTGTGTGTGTGTGTGTGTGTCAGAGCCTGATACTGCTAATGTAACCCAGACTGACTTTAGTCTTGGCTAAATCCAAACTACACACTAAACCTAATAATTATTGTGTAGAAATGTAACACAAGTCAGAACTTTAATACCTTAAACGCGTGGGACTGGTTCTAATTTATCTAATGTGGTTTAGTAGAAATATATAAATGTATATACACACATTTCAGGTTTGAGTCTCAACGTAGAAATGCACTGACTGTGGGCAAATCCCAAATACCCTCCTGCTCCCTCACTCTGTGTCTCCGTGCAGACTCGGTATAATCTGAATATAGTGGCTGTAAATCACCCTGCTTAGTGCACTAGGGCTTGATTTAGGATTCTGCCATTGCCTCTTACAGCTTTTGACATTTAGAAGTAATAATTTTACTTTAAAAAAAGATGCCGAATGATTCATTTACAAAGTTTTAT
>JAOVVA010000035.1:10483632-10520903 GCA_028565275.1 Leiocassis micropogon | reverse complement strand
ATGCTGTATAATCACTGACTGAAGCTGTATACTTACTGACTGATGCTGTATAATCACCGATTGATGCTGTATAATCAAAGATTGAAGCTGTATAATCACTGATTGATGCTTTATAATCACTGACTGAAGCTGTGGGATCACTGACTGAAACTTGCTGAAACTGACTAAAGTTTGAGGATCACTGACTGAATCCTTATGCTCATTCACTGAAGCTGTTTTACTCTTATTTTAGTGTTCTCACTTGCAGCTGTAGTCATAAAGACAGTGCTTGTCCCAGGGAGATTTTTTCGAGTCAGTTTCGTCTCTGACTCGCTCAGAGATCTGTAGCTACATCTGGATTTCTGTCAAGCTTGTGATGTCTGTTGATAAACTTTCTCTAACCCTTTCTCTTTTCTTTTTGTCTGCAAAAGACTGCACCAGACAGATGGTACTTCAGCCTGTATCTGTTAACTCTTCGTGGGAAAAGGACGGATTTGATGGGACTCGGAGCAACTGGTCCCCAGTGCCTACAGGAACTGGGGACAGTGAATCTGACGGTAAACATTGGCTCCAGCTGGACCTGGGAGAAAAGAGGAGGATCACAGGTTAGAGTTATTAATGCATTATTACTTTTCATGCTTACCAGTGACAGGAGATGCACATGTTAGTAAGATACGTAAGTAAAGGATGATCTTGTTTTTTCCAGGAACTTAACATGAAATTATTAACATTGAAAATTATATTTCCCTGTTTTAAGGGTTAAAAGGGTAACTGAAGTTGAACCCAAGTCTGTGCTTTGTAGTGTGTACTAGATTAGCTATCTGATGTTCCCTTACTCACTAGATGCACTTGTAAGGTTTAATTTTAAATAAGAAAGGGATACTTAATACATCATTTTCAGTTATATAAAAATAAACACTTGTATACATTTCACATGCATTTAATTTTAGTTCTTCTACTTAAATGCCCTCTGGATAAATAGATATTCAAGGAGAGAAAAAAATAAGCACTTTTGTTTTCGTCATGTATATTAAACTACCCTGAATTTTTGTTTTTGTACTATATAAAATCACCGCTGTATTAATCAGATTTTGTCACACTGCATATATCACAAAATATTTAATGATTGGTTGACTTTTTTATGTTGAATAAAACATGAAAATAATTTCCTGACATGCTGTATTTTATAATGCTTTGGTGTGGCTGACATCAGTCCACTTGTCTGTAAGGCCTGTGTGTATTAGCTCCGTTACTAAGATGGTATCTCGATTGAAATGATTAAAAAGTACATTTTTGCATAATAGGTCCCCCTTAACTCATTTCACTCAAACACCAAATTTCAGGTTTTTCGTCAGTTGGTTTATAAATATGGCACACAAAAAACTTCTTTTGTCTTTAATCTTAAAGGGGTGTCAGCTGCCTCATTTGTTTTTGAGATTTCCGGCGTAACGTGGCTAAAGCAACAATCCTGCAAGGCGACGGTTAGCACTGTCACCTTGCACCTCCAGGTCCTGGGTTCGATTTCCATGTCGGTGCTGTGTGCATGGTGTTTGCATGTTCTTCCAGTTTCTTGTAGGCTTCTCCGCTTTCCTCCCACAGTCCAAACACGTGCAGATTAGTCTAACTGGCGTTTCCGAATTGCCCGTGGTGTGTGAATGTTGACCGCCGGTCCTACCACAGTCATACAAATGGGAATAAATACAGTGGTCACCGTCAGCCTCCATGGTCTCCTAGTTGGACTACAGAGGTTCCTAGATGGATGGATGAATGGATGACTCTCTTCTATCCTGGACGAGATCATTGTAAGCATGATAGAAATGTTTCTTTATGGGATAAAGAACTTTCTATTGATTTGCACTGCGAGTGAACTCTCAGTAGACAAGCTTGTTTTAAGTGTGTTAGGTTTGTGGGACAATGTCCCTAGTTGGACTACAGAGGTTTCCTAGATGGATGAATAGAGCTTTAAAAATTCACCAGGCCAAACCAGAACACGGGTACAAATCTGTTTGGCTCAATGCTGATGATCTTAAAGCTCAGCGAAACTCTGCCTCTTGGATTTCAGCTGTTTTTATCTTTTTCCTTTGGAATAATCCAGATTAACATGATTAGTCCTCTCTATGCACACATCTGTCAGACAGAGAGTAGAAAAGGGATCAGAGTCCAGGCTCGGGTCCAGAGACTGTTACAAGGGGTAATTATCCTTACAAAGGCTCTTTCTCGTGACCATCGATGAAGTATCCAGTGTTGCTGCCCTAGAGCACATGCTCCCAGAGTTCCCATGCTCCTCCGCCTTACAACCAGCTGATCACTACAGCTTTACTCCTGGCGTTGCATAAAAGCACTGAAAGCCCTTTTGTTTTTCGTTCCCGGCTTTTATGTTATTTACTTATTTATTTACACAGGCACATTTCAGTACGGGACCAGGCAGGAGTTTATTTCGAACATGGCGGCCGGGCGGATTTCAGAGAAACCAGAGAAAGCTCGCTTTGTGTTCTGCGCGGAAGCTGTTTTTTTTTTAATGCGATGTTTGTGACTGGACTCGGCTCCTCGGAGAGAGGAAGCTCTGTTATCTTAGCAGCGCTGGTATAATACGATGAAGCCGAGTGTCACTGAAGAATACTGCTCTTTATTTACAGGAGGTCATCAGCTTTAGCTCGAAGCTGTATCAGCAGTTCTGAGCAAGAGAGAGAGAGGAGTTGATTCATGAAAAAAAAAAAAAGATAACACATTTCTTATTTCTTAAAGAGGTGCTCATCATGAGGGGTCATAAAGGGACCGAACATGGTAAAGAAGGTATTGGATTGGATCAAACCGTCTTCATAAAATATATTGTAATTGAGTTTATTAAAAAAAAAAAACGTGTAGTTTGTTAAACATCAGCATGCATTGCGTGAATATTGTTAGGACTGAAACTACCAACAGACAGTTTTGTACGCAGTGAACAGTTAGTAACCTCAACAAAATGGACTTTATGCTAACCAGTTATACAGTTGCACTTTTTATCAGTTACAGTTACAGTTACAGAAGAGATTTATTAAATATCATGATATCTGGTATCATCCAAATAAGAATGGGTTCCCTTTTTGGTCTGGTTCCTCTTCAGGTTTCTTCCTCATGTCGTATCAGGAAGTTTTTCTTTGCCACCTTTCCTCCTTGCTTCATCATTAGGGACAAAAAAAGCTTAAAATGTAGCTAAAAAGAATCTGCTTAAATATAAATTTTTTGGACTGTAGGCCAATAGCTTAAAAAGTTTCAGTGGCACAGTGATAAAGTTCTCGCCCTATCATCAGGAGAGCGCAAGTCCGATTCCCGGTTGATGCTGTAGCCTCCCGCAGCCGAGGGCCTGGAGAGAGCCGATCTCTTCCCGCTCTCACATCAATCACGGCTCTACAGCCAATCCAAGGGTTGTCTGTGAGTTCGGGCAAGCAGGAAGAGCGAATAACACTGCTCTCCGAGTGTGTTACACCGTCCGCAACAGTGCGCGAACGAGCAGTTGCGGTCGGCTGGTGTCACGTGGTTCGGAGGAAACCCGTGATAGTCTTCGGCCCTCCCTGATTGAGTGGTAGTCTTGATGAGCCCTAGCGACTGGTGGGAATTGGATATGACTAAAATTAGGTAAAAATAAGTTTCATAGATTTTTCCTGCCCTAGTCAAAAGTGTTAATATTAATAAGTTCTATTATTACACAAAACAACAACTTGAAATTCTTCATTATTGCCATAAAGAAGTCTGTTGCTGTCTTTCAGTCATGATGATGATTTTGTAAGCAAAAGCTCTGACTACATCTATAACCACCTTGGTTTAAGGTTCCCCTTGTGCCACTGGGGCAGCTCTGCCCCCTCAGGGGTGTGGCTTCACAGGGAATCTGGGTGTGTGCTGTGGTGTGTGGCACCAGGATGTTGGCAGCAGATCCTTTGGGAGCTTTGGGTTGGTTTTGGACCTGATTGTCCGGTGCGTCCCACGGGTGCTCGATGGGATTGGATCTGGGGAGTTTTTGAAGGTCGCGTCAGCAGACTGGGGTCCTGTGGGCAAGAGCATTGACGTTTCTCAGTGATTTCTGCTTCAATGGCTTTTCTGTTAGACGGTCTGGTGTTTGGTCGACGCAGGCATGGGTGAGCCCTGGGTGGCCAGTTTGCTAGTGATCAGCGTTGTTCAGTTTACCGCTCAGTGGTCATAATGTTACAGCTGATTAGTGTATGCAAACCACAATAGGATACAACGTGCCAATGCTGAAGAGAGCACTTTATACTAAAGGGAGCACTTTATACCCAGAAAAAAATGGTTTCGATACAGATTTTGTAGTTTTCTCGCATTACTGTGTAAACACATCATCCTTTCTGGTTACCTTTTTTCTTTTTGTTAAACCAAATTAACAGGGAAAATTGTAGCTGTCTAATCATCAAATTAGTAGGTTTCATGCATGTTGGCTGAACGCACAAGCTCCTAGGTTCTGACTGGTTAAAAAAAAAAAAAAAAAAGAGGTAATGACAGGTCTCCGGTGCGCCACTCGGGCGCTGGTAGACGACGTCTCGGCTGTATGGCAGACACGACAATCCAGGTTCTGTCAGCAGCAGGTTTTAAAAGCACGAGTGTTGTCTCAGAATTGACTCCAGAATGCGAAATAACGTGTTTGCAGTTTTTTTTAATCACTTGGTGCTTTGTACTTCAGTGATGTCATGATGATGTTCAGGGATAAATACGTATGTATTGGTTTACCAGTAATATACTATGCCTTTATTCTCATATACTACATGAAGATGTGAAAAGGTTTGTAGATACCGAGCTGAGTGAATGTTTTTTTTATTCTCATTTAATTTTGTTAATTAATTTGTAAGAAGTTTTCCAGCAATTTCAAATTACATATCGTGTAATAAATCTGATCTCTATTTTCAGGGATTTTAACCAAAGGTTCGGACTCCGGTGACTTTGTGAAAAGCTACAAGATCATGTACAAGATCAAGGAGAAAAGCCGCTGGCGCGCGTACACACACATGGAGTACAACAGCTCTGAAGATGTGGTAAGTTAATCGGTTAATATGACTCCAGTTGACTTTTGCTCTCGGATTAACCGTGATATTTGTTTGGCAGATATTTGAAGGGAACGTGGACAACCTCTACCAGACACGCAACACGTTGCACCCCTCTCTCGTCGCTCGTTACATCCGTGTCGTTCCCCTGGAGTGGCACCGCGGGGTCGGTCTGAGCGTGGAGCTCCTGGGCTGCTCGTACGTCAGGGAACTTCCAGGTGAGCATAAAAATAAAGGATGATCAGTGACGTACGATCGTCAGGTAGTGTCAGCCGTTAAACGTTTTTTATTGAAAACAAAACATCATTCCTTTGTCTAATACTTTACACCCTTTAAAGCAATGTGAAATTGTTATTAAAAAAAATAAATAAATCTTATTATTAGTGCTGTCAATCGATTTTTAAAAAAAATCTAGTTAATCGCAGCCATAGTCTGCGATTAATCGCGATTAATCACAATTTAAAAATACTCAGATTGACTTGTATTATAAACATGCAATGTTGGAATAAACAAACGCATGACAAACTGGTTAGAGGAACAGATAAAGCAGTTTTATAGTATGTAAAATATTAACATTTAACAAATGCGATTATGGAAAGCCATTAGGGTCATATTGACTACTTATTGTCAAACCGGACTAACTTGTCATCCTGCTCCGTCTGCTCTAGTGTTCTCGGTAGTTAACGTCACGTCTCAGGTGACGCAGGAAGTTTTGTCCAGCCGACCCAACCCTCAGGATGACCGCGAAGTCCCCGAACACCTGCCTCAGCCTGACCTGGGTACAGCCGCGTCTCCGTCTCCTGCTTTACACATCAAGACATCAGACTTCCACCTGCGGTGTCTATCTTGACCCTGATCCTGTTTCCTTCTCCTCTTTCCACAGTGAAGCTGGTCATCATCGTCGTGTCTGCGGCGGCGTGTGTGGCGGTGGTGCTCGTGTTCGGGATCTGCGCCTTTAAACTGCTGCAGAAGTAAGTGACCTTCAAGCGAAGTCGAACCAGAAACGCAGCCGGGTTTGTTCCAGACGTTGACGTGAAATCTGCCGGCTAAAGGTCGATTGTGTACGCGCTAAACAAAAATCAGTCCGGACCAAACTGTCAGTCAAAACAAAGTGTGCTGCATTTAATTTATTGTTCTCGGAGGACTAGACGATTAAGCAGTTCTTTTTGTTTTGATTTTTTTGTTTAATTTTTTATTTATCTGGTTTGGTTCCCATGACAGCACACACCTAGACTACACACTCATACAAGTATGAAGGCTGACGCTTATCACAGACACGAGAACTATAAATCCGCTCAGCTTCACGTGAGGGACGGGATTTTATTTTTCTTATTTACTTTTTTTTTGTCCTCCTTTGTTCTTGCTTTGAGGCGTCAGTTGTGACGTGTTGAGAGACACGGACGCTCTGAGATGATTAATGACCTGGGTTTATCTTCACTCGCTTTCTGTTTCTTAAACGACAAGTTGTATTGAGCTTGTGTGTGTGTGTGTGTGTGTGTGTGTGTGTGTGTTGGTTTTCATTGTGTTTGCTAATAAACATATGGGTGGTTGATGTACAAGGCTGTGCAGCGGTGTTATCATCCTTATTGTATAGCAGGAGAGGAAGGAAGCCGAGATGGAGGAGACAATGGTGGGGGGGGGTCAAAGGTCAGGTTGGAGATAAGGTGTTTTTTTTTTTTTACGGGAACGATGATAAAGCTGTGGAGGAGTGCTGAAGGAACAATAACCTTGAGAGCTAGAGATCCTGAAGGAAAGATGATGATCATGTTAATCTGTTCAGTATCTTTCCATGTTCTCTCTCTCTCTAACTCTTATTATGGTACGCTTCTTTCTTTCTTTCCAACTTCAAATTTTTGTTTCTCACTTAATCTTTCACTTTGTCTCTGTCTCCTTTTCTCCCTAACTTGTTTTTCCTTTCTTCTGCCTTTCTTCTCTCTCTCTCTCTCTCTTTAATTCATTAAATGCACTCTCTATCTTTCTCTTCAAGTCTCATTCTTTCTCTCTCTCTCTTCCTCTCTCCTTTTTATCTCTTCTGGTTCTTTGTCTTGTTTTTGTCTCATTGCCTCTTTGTCTTTCTCTGATTCTAATTTATTTTGTGCATCTCTCTCTCTCTCTCTCTCTCGCTCTCTCTTTAACTCTTATTCATGGTATGCATCTTTGTCTTTCTTTCCCACTCCAGTTTTTGTCTGTCTCCTGCTTCATTCTCCATCAATTGCTTTGTCTCCGTCTCTTCTTTATGTCTCCCTTTCTCTTTAACTTGTTTTACCTTCTCTCTCTCTCTCTCTCTCTCTCTCTCTCTCTCTCTATTTCTCTCTCAACCCTAAACTGAAAAAGTGCAACAACTCTGGATGTAAAAGAAAAATAATCATAATGTCTTAAAATAATTTTTATTTATATTTTATCTATTTATTTATATTTTTTATTAATTAACAAAATCGGAATTTGTACAATACAGGATTGTAAAAAGTCAAAAACTCTCTCTCTCTCTCTCTCTCTGGCTTTCTCTTCAACGCTCTTCCTCTCTCCTTTTTATCTCTTCTTGTTCTTTGTCTTTCTTCTGTCTCATTGCCTCTTGTCTCTCTCTGATTATAATTTATTTTCTCTCTCTCTCTCTCTCTCTAGGAAGAAGAATAAAGAGGACATGTATGACTCTGCAGATCATCCACAGGTCACAACAGGTGAGTGAATAAATACAACACTGAAATTCGGTTGTTACATTTCATTTTTAGCCGAGAAAAAAAAAAACCCACCTCTGATGTTTGTTTTGCATTGTTGTTTTATCCCTAAAGATTAAAAGTGTGTAAATTAGACATAACTCTCTAATGTTGAATCAAATCCAGGTCACAATTACAACCATGATGCTTAAAGTCTGAATAAAAATCGATCCCTGAGCATCTGATCCGAAGTGCTTCACTATCTCTCACACACACACACACACACACACACACACACACACACACACACACACACACTCTTACACATTCTGAAGCATGTTTCCCAGTGCTGCGAGTTCACACAGCGCGAGTAAGAGTCAAGAATGTTCATCTTGGCACATCCCTGCACTTCACACTACTTCACACACAGCTGTAAACACACTCGAAATCTCTTGACATTTAAAGCCCCAGAAGGAAACCCGGTGAAGCAGCAGCAGCGTCGTGACTGTAAAGCAGCAGCGTCGTGACTGTAAAGTCAGAGAGTGGAAAATACACACAGACACACACACACACCAGGACGCTGAGTTTTATTAGGCGAAACACAAGCTGCTAATTAAAAATTGTTTCCACTAAATATTTCACTGTTGCATTTGGAGTACAACTTTTGTCCTGTAATTAACAATATTTATTTATTTATTTATTATTATTATTGTTATTATTATTATTTACTTTTTAAACTCTTTAAATCCCTTACATTATATAATATAACATAACATCATAATATATTGGTTCGGATAAATTAGTTTAATGTTTAATATGTATTTGCCATGAAATAGCCTGAGAAGCGTATATAGCAATAAATCCTAATACAAACAAACCATTAACGAGGGGCGTTCGAGTCAAACCGGGACTTGTGAAGACCTTTCCATGGGTAATGAAGCTCTAAGATCGATTGACATTTACAGAAGACTGTAAAGCACAGTACGGTGATGAGACTCGTAGCCGCAGTAAAACATCTGGATGCTGCAAACATTTTAAAGAAGTCTGGACGTCTGTGAATGACTATCCCGAAGCCCTATGCATTCGCTCTTTTATTCACTTTCCCCGCTTTTCTCTCTCTCTCTCTCTCTCTCTCTCTCTCTCTCTCTTCACCTCTTATTCGTTATATGCATCTTTGTCTTTCTTTCCAACTCCAACTTGGCTGGGAGTTATTGCCCAACCCCCCCTCCATACAGTCCTGACCTCGCTCCATGCCATTTGCATTAAAGCAGTTCCTGGGAGGCCAGCATCTCAGACGTGAATTAGACAGGCAGTCCGATCATGTTATAGTTGTAGGGGGAAAACAAGTTTTGATTGTTGCTGAGAGCTGGTTACAAAACAGCCGTTAGCACAAGGAACAACTTTAATCCATGCACTTCCTCCATATTGATCTGAACAATCGCGTCGTCGCTCAGGTCGCTGGGAAATAAACTATAATCCTGTTTGAACAGGTACATCCTTTTGACTATGACTTTTAAAAAAATACCCCCAGGCTTATTTAAAAGGCTTAAATGTCAAGGGGGGAAAAACATAAAGAACCTTGAACAAATATCTGGAGATGATCTCTAAAGGGATCATCATGTTCATCATGATTTTGTGAAATTTTACTTAGTGAAACTGTTATTTTCTTTAATATCTTCTTCAGACCTGTGTTTGTTCTTGTTTTGATGCTCTGTCATTCCCACTGCTGTCTTTCTCCTTGTTTGTTCGTATTACAGAAATGTTTTAGTGATTCAGTCGGGGCGTGTCCCCGCATCTTTTCATTACATCTCTCTCTCTCTCTCTCTCTCTCTCTCTCTCTCTCTCTCTCTCTCTGTGTCACTGCTTCCCGTCCAGGTTGCTGGAAGCAGGTGAAACATCCGTCTGCCAGGCAGCAGTCCACCGAGTTCACCTTCAGCTATAGCTCAGAGAAAGACCACCTCCCTAAAATGGACCTGGTCACCAGCGACATGGCAGGTCAGACCCCGGTCTCGCTCATCAGTTACGCGGAACATCGATATTTACCCTGTGCTTCAATATTACTACTCAAGGATACGATTTGTCCCTGTTCGTCAAATCCTGTCTGAATTTTCTAAAGATTTATATTATTTGAATGCGCAAAGATGCACCTTGGAATATTCAAGGAAATTGTTCAGGATTTCAGCAGTACGCTGCATCTCCAATAAGATCTTATGGCACTCAGTGGAAAGAGTAATAAACTTTTGTACTCAAGTAAAAGTACTGTTACTTCAGTGAAATTTTTCTGAAGTACAAGTAAAGTTACCATTAAAACAAATATACTCAAGTAAAAATAAAAACTAACTTTTTTATGAGCTAGTTGAGTTAAAAGTTAGTTACTTTAGTTATGGGGGATTCTAGTGTATTTAAACAAGACAAGAGGATATAAATCTCAAACTAGTTGTTTTTAATTGAAGGAACACCATTACATAATAAACCTGTTGCCTTTCTTGTGCTTAAAAATCAAAGTGGTTGCTTTAATATGGCCAGGGGTTTGCTTCATAAGAATTTGATGGTATTTCGTACTTATGAATTTAGTGCATTTGTTCCCCACGACCATCAATTAGGGCAGTGGTTTCCGTGGTGAATTTTTTTTTGTTTCCTTCCCCGTTGCGTTATCTTTATAATTTTTTTAATTCATATTATTATTCATTTTCATTCATTTATTTTTTTACTCAGTAATGAATATGATTTTTAAATGTAGTAGTACAATACTTCAAACAAAACATACTTAGGGAAACGTAAAATTACAGATTTTAAAACCTACTTTAAAAAGTAGAAGTAAACAAAAAAAACGACTCAATTACAGTAACGCGAGTAAATGTAATTCGTTACTTTCCACCTCTGGTTTTCTTTTTGTTTTCTAATGGTGAGAAAACCTTTTTTTTTTGGCCAGGCTTAATTATGTCTCAGTATTTTTCTGCAGCTCTAACTCCCATGTTTTTACTTCTCAGACCCTGAACCGTTAGCAAGATCACCTGTACAAAATACATTATTGAATTTTTTTTTTTTTTTCTTTGTGAAAAGAAATGCTCTGTTGATGCATCAGAGCTGTGAATGCAGTCCACTTCAAGACTGGAATTTTCTCAGAGCTTTGTGGTCAATAGCCCTGCATTGTTTTAGTTACATTAAAAGATATAAAGGGAGCTATGCAGCTAAAACACACACTTGTTTTAGCTGCACTAAACACCAGACTGACTTTGGGTGGTGCACCTTACGTGTGATGGAGAATTTGACAACATTTAAAGGCATTTAAACATTAAAAAAATGCATCTGTAGAGACGAAGACAATGTCATTTATCCCTTAAATAATATAAAAATTGCAATACTAAGTGATCATCGTTCTTTATCAAGGCAGCACTTGGAACCAAAAGTTCTTGAAGAACCCTTTCTTTTTGCTGAGAATATACAGCGCTGCTCATATATTTATTTCCAAATACTGTGCTGCCTCACAGTTATTATCTGCGATTAATCGCGATTAATCACAACTTTAAAATACTAAGATTTACTTGTATTGTAAATGTTTAATGTTAGAAAGAAGTGCAAGACAAACTGGTTAGAGAAAACAGATAATGCAGTTTTATAATGCCTAGAACGGGAATGGGAATGCAGTGGCTGGGTAGTATGGGGGCGTGGCAACCCACCAGAGGCGGGGCTCGAACCCCGATCCTCAGATCCGAAAAATTAACAAACTAGAGCCTTGCCAGCCTGAGCCACCACTCCCACATCTTAAGTTTAATTTATTCTTGTAAAAATAGCTCCTCTTGAAGGTCTCCCCGAGCACACAACTTTGGTTTTATCCAAACTTCCATCTAGAAGCTTTTTATAATGAAACTTGACGTTCAGCACACCTGGTGATGTTTCCTCAATCGTCTTATTATCTTCATTAAACGTGCCGTTATCTCACACAGCCAAGGGTCAAACTTGGTCATAGATTAATTGGCGTTACGATTGATCTCTACCTGATTTCTCGCTCTCTTCTCAGACTATCAGCAGCCACTGATGCTTGGCGTTGGCACTGTGTCCAGGAAAGGCTCCACCTTTAGGCCCATAGACTCCGAAGCCAAAGACAACACCAACGAGGCCACGTCTCATTACGACTTCCTGCCCACGGCCAATCAGTACGCTCTCCCTCTGACCAATCAGGAGCCGGAGTACGCCACGCCCATCATCGAGCGGCACACCTTCCGAAAGGACGTGTTTGTTCCGGATCCCAGCTACAGCGTCCCCGGCGTTGTCCTCAGTAAGAGTTCCTCGTTTAAAGCGACGGACAACAGCAACTATAGGAAAGTGGTGGGAGGAAACGTTTCGGTGGAATACCAGACGCCGCAGGCCAAACGGGACAGACCGAACCACGCGGATGGGGCCAAACCCGGGAGACCAAACAACTCGGAAGGGGTCTACGACAGCCCTAAGGGCAAGAACCCTGCAGTTTTGCAGAACGGAGGTAGTTCGGAGTATCAGAGACCTCAGGCACAGGGGTACTTGGCACCTCGCGACTGCGTACGGCTCGACGCCTCGGTCCCACATCGACCCGACCCTGAGGGATGCAGCCTGAGTGGAACCTGAACACGAGTTAACAAGCAGACTCGTTTCATGTGGTGTCACAAAATTGCTAAAAAAATTATAATCTCCGGGACCTTCTTATAACTTATTTTTCTACCAGAGTGGAGATACGGTTTTATTTTTGTAGATATGTGCAGACAAAGATGGCCGTCTCTGTGAGCATGTGGAATTGCCCATCCTCTTAGTGTGTTTTGGATATATTTTGTCTTTTAAGAGTTTTTTTTAAGGAACAGGGTTGCTGATGCTTTCACCCCTCTCTCTCTCTGAGCGATGTGAAATTGTGTATAGCGTACATGTAAGTCATATTGAAGATGACCGGTATGTATGTATGTATGTATGTATGCAGCTCTTGAGTTTTGAAAGGGTGCCGTAACTTTTTATTTTATTTTTTGTACATTTTTATTCATTTAAACTGTCGAACTGCTCCGAGCGGGACGGGTCTCTTCTCAGCTTCCTGTTTCGAGGAGACTCTTCATCTTCTTCTTCGCCTGTTCCTCTGAGCCATGTGCAGTGGTACTGTTGTGTCAGTGTGACTTTTTACGGAGTTGTACATAATTCCCTGTACAGATTTGAAATGTATATCGTTATACGCGGAAAGAGGAACGAAAAGTTTATTTAAAGCACCCGCAAAAAGCTGCTGGTGCGCATCGATGCTGCTGCATATTAAAGAGACATTAAAGAGACACGGACGTCATGTGGTCTTTACCGGTATGCACGAGTGTGTGAGCGAGGAAGAATGTCTGGCATTGCTGAGATGTTCCTGCATGGTTCCTGTGTGAAGACTTCAGCTCTGAGACTCCCACCGCTGCTCTTCAGCTGTGAGCTGCGAGCTCAGCAGTTGACCTGGCTGTCTCGAGCTGTCTCAGCACTAAGGGAGTGTGTGTGTGTGTATGTGTGTGTCCCAGCAGCAGCCGTGTTCCGTGAGAACGTCGTGCTGGAAACCTCGTGCATTCCACACACATGGCTGTAAAACAGAAACACTGATCTACAGCCTGCTGCCACTTCCTAAACACACAGGATGTGCATTATGAGTCAGGATAAAAACAGCACACACACACACACACACACACACACCAGTGTCCACCAGAAATGCAGGAGGAAAGCGTGTGTGTTTTGGAATGCCACAATTTTTGCGTCAGTCTGCTCAGCAGCTGACCCCCTCCTCAGACCGCTGTTTAAGCTGACTATAAAACTCCATACAGTTATGTTCAAAAGTTTACACCCCCCCCCGTTAGTTTCTCAGGAAGCATAAATGTACTTACGAACATTAATTACCCTCTGTATTCTTTTGCTGAGTGATCGTTTATTTAGTTTAATGCAGGTTCGGATTCAGTTGTGGATTTAATATCTATTAGAACTTATTCAGTAGTTTTAGTGCACAGGGTCAGATTAAGCCGTGGATTTAGTGTCCGTTAGAGCGCGCAGTTTAGTAGTTTATCGCAAGGTCTGATTTAGTGTCTATTCAATCGTACTATTGTAGTTTAGTGTCTCTTAGAGGACACAGCTTAGTAGTTTATTGCGCAGCATGGGGTTTGGCATCACGGCACACTATTTAGTAGTTTTAGTGCATTTAGTTGTGGATTTTATTTCTATTACAGCACACTATTCAGTAGTTTAGTTTAGTGCTTATTAGAGCATAATAGTAGTTTAGGGCACTATAAGTTTCCATAAATGGATAAAACGTCATATATCCTCCTTTAACACATTAAACAGTTACCATTAGCAGATTTCTTAGTTTTTAGGTGGAATAAATCATGCAGAGGTGCAGGAAAATCATCACCTTCTGGTTAGTAACAGGAAATCTGCTTCATCACGGCACGAAAACTCAACAGTTGATTATTTTCTTACAACAGCACACCTAAAAAATTGCATTATTCCTTATTTACTACAGCGGGAGACTGAAGCCGATCTGATTTCATTCAGTGTGTGTCGATTCCTCGGCCAGACGCTGCGGTGTGTGTGTGAGGTCTGGGCTCTTCACACCAGGGTGTGGGCTACGTTCTCTACGCAGCGTTCCTGCTCGTTCTGTTCTCGTCTCCAGGGTCACACCAATATGCGAAGACGCCATGTGCATCAAAGCAACATGAAAGCATGCAAGAAGCTTCTCTCATCTCCAGAGCTCTGGGCTTTCCTGCTTCACCAAAAATTCCATACATGTCTCTTCATGCAGAATGTTAACTGCACCGGTGGGCGGAGGGGTCTCACCATGTCATCTGTTTTCTCTGTGTGTGTGTGTGTGTGTGTGAGTGAGTGAGTGTTCAGAGAATATATCACGACAAATCTCTCATAATCTCATAAGACTTCAATAATGGTGCGTAATTTATAATTAGTATTTTATATTTGAACACGAGTACCAGTTGTGTACATGCAATATGCCAATAAAACACTGCCCCCTGGTGTTTAAACCCTGCATTATACATAGAAAATTCCTAACTTCACTACGTTTAAATGAAGCTGTACGGGCACCAGCAGTCATTTCTCTCATTAAAGGAATGCTCCAGTGTTTTTCCAACTACTTATTCATTATTACATCTCTACTATGCATCTTATCCCTACAGACAGGAATTATAAAATATTCCTCAGCACTCCGCAAGTCTAAGGGCAGCTGTTGACATCTATCTCCATCATCATCATCATCGTCGTCGTCTATACCGCTTTATCCTGTATGCAGGGCCTTGAGCCATTTCATCACAGGACAATTTGGGAACACCAATTAGCCTAATCTGCATGTCTTTGGACTGTGGGAGGAAACCGGAGTACCAGGAGGAAACCCAGCAAGAACGGAGAGAACATGCAAGCTCCATGTGCACAGCTGTGTTAATAGCTGTGGCAAAACATTATTTAGAACCTATTACAGTTTTACTTGGATGTTCTGGCTCTGTGATGCCATCTAGTGGATATTGCTTTTGATTTCCCAGAAGCACTGTACCGTACTTTACTGTACATAAACTGCACAAGCTAGTGTGTGAACAACGATGCCCGTCCTGCCTCTCTTTCCGCATGTCAAAAATAAGGTCATCACTGCACATGTAATTAGGTTTTAGGTTGTAGGTTTAAACTTGCACGGTACAGTAGAACATTTTAAACATTTGTAGAATAAGAATAACATTATGTAAGTTCTCGAAAAAAAGGGCACCTTCTGTAGTTTTAGTATGCATCTTTGATGCAAAGGGTAGATTTAAAGCTCACTCACTCATCATCTATACCGCTTAATCCTGTATTCCGGGTCGCGGGGGGCCTGGAGACTAACACAGGAGACCTAGGGCACAAGGCAGGTACACCCTTTGGACTGTGGGAGGAAACCGGAGTATCCGGAGGAAACCCACCAAGCACGGGGAGAACATGCAAACTCCATGCACACAGACCATGAGGAGGGAATCGAACCCGGACCCTGGAGATGCAAGGCAACATTATCAATATTACTAACCACTACACCACCGTGTCACCTTAAATTTAAAGCTTTACAACATTTAGAAGGTGATCATTGATTTCTTTTTTGTTTGTTTTTTTAAGTATATTATGTGCACATTTATTGTTGAAAGAAGGTTCCTGGAGATACACAGGAAGTTTTTAGGGAAGAAAAAAAAAAGAAACTTTACTTATTCACTTACAATGTAACATCAAGGGCAGCTGTTGACCAACCACGCTTCGATGAACCATTATCATTATGGAGACTGTGGCTTTGTATCTGTAGCTGATTTGCCCAATTTCACAAAGTACTTCACTGTCGCTCTTTGTTCTAACTTGTTGAACATGATAAAATAGCAGACGTGGTAACGCACGTGGTCAGAATAGCACCACTTACACTGCGTGCAGCCTGTGATCTAAAACTAGTCTAGAAACTTTTTTGATATACTGGGTATCCCCAAAGTCTCCTTCTTTGTCCAACACAACGTTCTCAATGTGATTGTTATTTGATTGTAAACACACACACACACACACCTCTCTCTTCAATTCATAATGAATTTATATTAACCAATCTGGTGTTCTGCATGTACAGTAATTGCTTCCTTATGTCATAATTTCCCCCATGTATGCAGTCTTTTGGGACACACTAGTACTGTATTTCTCATTAGCCGAGACAAACCAAAGTTGAAGTGAGCGAATAAGTTTATTGCAATATTGTTATGCAGTAAATACCGATATGACATTTAGGAATTCAAACCTCTCGGGTTACATGTGTTGTTCAGTAGACATGTGCCGATATTAGGTTCACATCACAGTCTTTCCAACTGAGGAATAGGATATCCTTAATCTAAATTTGCAAAAAATTAAGAAACTTGCCTTCCATATGAGACACGTTTTTCATCAGCTGTAAATCAAGTGCGTACTCCCCATCCATGTTACAGTATCATGAGTTTAACATCATGCTAGATCAGATAACTGATTAGCAGCACATGTCTAGCTGGCAGAAATATGAAATCATGACAAGCAGAAAGTTAACAATCACCAATAAACCATATGAAGTACAGGTGGATTTGAAGCATGACCTTCATGCTTTCTGTGGCATGCGACGACACCGTGATCGAGTTATCATCATCATCATCATCATCATCATGTCTCACCACACCCAGACTTACACACCCACACTGTGCAATACAGTAATACATGAACAGGTCCACAAGCTGATTGTCTGCAAAATTCCTCCTTTTTAAAAAATAGTTTTAGACGGTCTAGATAAGAAGCAAACTTGATGTGTCCGCGGGTCAAGCTCAAGCTCTACGTCAGAATAGACAGCAGGTTAAATACTACAATAGTACAGATCTTCTACTTGGGGTATTAAATTAGGTTTTCTAACATTTTACAGCTGTACACACACAAGACATCATAGCTCTCAGCGAGTCAGAGAATAAAGCATTTGTGTTTTACAGTTTCCTCGGTATTTTTTAATTGTTCTTATTATTACTTAACTTTAAAAGAGAACACGATAAAAAAGGTTGGCAAGTTTGTAACTACTTTAATGTAAGTGATTAGAACTAGGTTATTTTATATATTTTTTTTGGGGGGGGGGGATTAAATGTGTTGCATTTAATTCATTAATAAGTACGCATTTTTAAGCACAGGCAACTAGTGTGGCCTAAGAGGAATAAAACACTTCAGAACATGCTGTTATATTAAAATAATCAACAGTGCCAGGGTAATCCTGAATCCTGCGGTTGATTATATTTCTATAACAGCATCACTTTCTTTTATGTTAAGTGATGCACAAAGAACAGCACCCTGTAATTCACCTCGTCTCTCACACACACCCACACACACACACACACACACACACACAAATTGCACATTCTCAGATCATCTTTACATCTAACCCATCTCTTATTCATCGGGCAGTCCTAAACTTAAAAAAATAAATTTAAAAAAAGTTTCCGCTTGTCACTTTTCAATCATGTTATAAGTTGTTATAAGTTATAAGTGTCTAAAAAAACAAAATTTTGTGCTACAAATACATTTTTCTAGGAGCTAAAGTTGGAAGAACACTGTTGCTAGGCAACCAAGTAAGACAGAGTGCGCTAGCTAATGGTGGGAGAGACTGATTTAGCTAGCTAGTGTATAATCATTATTTAAGGGCATTGCAAATCCAAATCAGTCAAGGAAGCGAGACAAAATCATAGAGAACATCAACATTTACCTCAGATGTGTGGTTAAATTATTTTAAAAATGCATTTCTGTGGCTGTAATTCCATTTTTATTTAGTGCTAATTGCTAAGTGGACTAAACAGGGAAAAGTTCCTAAAATCAGAACATACAAATATTTTTTAAAACACATCTGAGGTAAACAAATTGGTATTATTAATATATTAATATAATCTATGATTTTAAAATGTTTCCTTTAAATGCTTCTGCTTTTGAATCGCCCTCAATCGGACTTGTTAGCTAAAGCGCTAAGACCAGCTCATCTCTTACTCCACTTTATCCGTTATACAGGGTCGCACATACATACATACATACATACATACACAAGGCAGGAATCGAACCCGGACCCTGTGCAAGGCGACACATTTACAAAAGCAATCATTTACACCATTTCTATTACTTTTGTTAAAGGGCGGTACCACCAAAAGTCAGGAAAACCCAAAAAAGTTTTTTTTATATTATTATTATTATTATCTGACATACGTAGGAGATTCAAACTGCACATTGTTAGAGTTACGTTTTTCTCTATACAAAGGTTCTACACAACATGGTCTCCGTCAAGAGCATCGCATTTGCACCATCGTTGAACCCAACTAACGAATCTTTTTATAAACCAACTTTGTCGTCGCTGTTGGTCTCCTGTTGCACTACAGAATGTTTATGACACCATTGACAAGAGCAGCATGTACAGATGGATGAAGAAGTTACTCTAACATGTGCAGTTCGAACCACCTGTGTACATCAGTTAATAATCAAACTTATTCCCACTTCTGCATTTGCACAGCCCTCGTATTATGTATAACCTGTAAATTGTGTTAAGAACGTTTACGCTCTTGGGCGTTGTGTGTACGCAAAATGGCTGCCATTAACATTCTGATATGATTTGGCTGCAAAACAAAAAAATTTGTGTCTGCATGAAGCAGAGCCAAGAATAAAATGACAATGGTGGCAAACGAAACACACCTGACCTGCATCTCACACACACTAATGTTTAGATCTTTTACACCGCATGCATTTTTTTAAACCATACCCTAATAACCATACCTAAACATTTTCCGCATTTGAACGTTTAATATGTAAGGTCGAACAACGTTATTCGAGACGCAGGTTACAGCTAGAACGATTTTGAGCTGACAGACATTTCAGGCATTTTCCCCCTTGCATACTTATATACCTGTAAATATATTTTTATTCTTCTCTACAGTGGTGTAAAACTTCAACGTTTTACTAGTTGTCCATGCTGCAAAAAAAAAAAAAAAGATATCTAATTTTTTTTGTAAAATGTAACATTTCTGTCATTATCATGTTAATAATTAGTAGAAATGTTTATATCTAGGCTTAATACTCATCATGAAATTTTGTACAAACTTACTAGTAATTTACACTTTAACATAGCAGTTTTTGCAGCAGGGATGTTTGGGCTCGGTTCTGCCCCCTGGTGGATGGTGTTTTAAATCCTTCAGATGTGTTTATTGTAAGCAGACAAGTTATTAATTTTAATATAAGATCATTTTTATTTAAGATATTTTCTGAAATAGAGATGTGCATTTGTGGAAAACAGACCACATCATAAATCTGGTTTTGGTTCAAACTGTTTCTTCTACTTTTATGCTTATGCTTTGAGAAAAGCCAAAATGTTCATATTTTCATTCTCACCTTGCCTTGGTTAACCTCCTGAGATAGACAGTGCGTGTGCTTCAAGTTGTCTAAAACCTAGCTAGCTAAAGCAATGGTGGATAGTAAAACACCGCCACTAAACATACATGCACATGTTTAAATCTTTTTGGACCTCAAAATGTCTGTGATGTAAAAATTTTACTAGGTGAAGGTCCCCGTCCCCCCCAGATGCCACTCATATGTGATCAATTCTTTGATTGTAACAATTTTGCTTATGTAAAACGATCTGGATTTTAGCATCCCGTCAGAGCAAGGTTGGGAACAGAAATGTCTATGATGGTAAAGTTGGAAGACAAGGACAGGCCTAATCTTGTTAAAATTGTGTGTATTCTCTCACCAGAACCCTTACCCTTGATATTTAAAGTAAACCAAAAAAAAATAATAAAGATTTCATATAATCTAGGCTAAATAATAATACCATTCCACCAACCCTTCTGTGTTACAACAAGAAACAACACCATTTCAAAAAAAAAAAAAAAGAAGACGTCAAAACCACGTTTGAAACAAAACAAAATTATGCATGGGTCAGTCGATCTGAAATCATCGGAGACGACCCGACTAACCGTCGGCTTTAGTTTGAGATACCGAAGCTTTAAAATGGGGTTTTGGCTCCATTGTACAAACTGCAGCAAAGTTAACATTTTAAGTAAATACGCTAGATGAATGAAATTTACAAGGATTGTTGTGTCTTGTACAAGTTTCTAAAAGTAAAAGTCCACAGCTGCAAATATACCAATTCAGGGAATAAAGTAAAGCATGGCACATTTCATACCTTTTTTTATTATATTGACTGTTCAAGTCAAACCAGGACTTGTGACTGTGAATTTCTGGTGAATGAAGGCATAAGACCGATTAACATTTATAGAAAAACTTCAAGTACGGTGATGAGACTCACAGAAACGACTGCAGCCACCTCGGCCAGGATCGTCAGTCATTACAACACCTGATCCTTGAAAATCGACGGATAACTCGCAGAAGACACACACCATCATTCAGGAACACCACTTGTACAGTATAAGAACTTGATGGCCACGTCCTGACCACAAGCCATTTCCATAAGTTTGGACCATTAAAGGAGTTCCTGGGAGGCCAGGGATTCAAACAAAGAAGGCAGTCTGATTATGGCTTTGAGAAAACGTTCTATCCTGATGATATCCAAGCAGTAGTGAAACACTGGGATAAGTGCATTAGTGTGGAGTACGGGTAGATAAATGCGGGTAGTTTTTACTCTCATAACTGTGTTCTGCTATTCTGCACAATCAAAAGTCTCGGTTTGACTTGAACAAGTTTGTACCTTTGTTAATAAATTAAAAAGTATTTTTAGCAAAATTGGCAAATATGCATGTCTGGGTTCCAATTGAGGAAGTTTAAGATCATTTGTACTAGACAACAATCCCTAAAACATTTCATACATTTAGCATAAATAATTCAAAATGTATGGATGGGTTCCCCCCAAACCCCTCCATAGCAACAGTCTGTCCACGGACACACACCCTTTTCAAGCATCTGTATCTCAGAAACGAACAAACCTTCTAACCTGGTGATTGAAGTGGATTTACCCATACATTTAATAATGATTATTATATATACGAACATCATCTCTTTTCTATATCCAATTAATTTACAGAAAAAAAATAACAACAGATTTTAGATTTATACCCCACTACTGTGTCAGTGCTCAGGTCGAATTCATCTCCTGGGGATCAGTAACTGCACACAAACAATATAAAACAGGAAAAATAAACAAAAACAAAAAAAAAAGACCACCCATCACATCCCATCTGGAGGCGTTTCTCTGTAAATACGCATCGCACTCGGCCACTTTCCTGACCAGAGTAAATTATGTTAATTTAGAAGACATCATGCATGTGTACGACTTCCATGTTAGAAACTGTCCTCTCCGCGTTTCTTCTCCGTGTGATCTCCAGTGGACTCTGAAAGTGTGTCTGTAAAAAAAAACAAAAAAAAAAAAAACAAACACACACACATCTTGGTATGTTACAGCTATGTCACAGAGCCGGAGTCTTTATCTCTCTCTCTCTCTCTTTCTCCCCTTCTCCCTGTAAGTGGGGGTCCGGAGCCCCTCTTGTCTCTCCCAGCTCTTCAGGACGAGTTCTGAGGAGACTCGGCCGTCTTGGACGGCGTCTCTTCAGAAGGACTCTCGCTAGAGATGCCCGTGTCGCCGTTCTCGGTTCCGTCCGCCATCAGGTGTTTCTCCACAACTGCATATGAGAGCAGAGAAGTGTAGTTTACATTTTATCAAATGATACACTTTAGTCTTAGAGAAACACTGTCTCGATTAAATCTTACTCTCATGTGGTGTTGTATACTAACCCGGATTTCAACAACACTCATTCTAATGTCACATCTGTCAATGTTAACACAGTAAGATTTTTTTTACGGAAATTAATCATATGACCAAGTTTAACCCTAATAGTTTCCCATAATCGTGGCGCGGTTACCCGGCTGTGTGTGATAATGGCACGTTTAACATGGATAATAAGATCACCAGATGTTTCCCCAGTCGTTGATGTTGATCGGCAAGTTTCATTATTTTTATAAAGTTTCATTATAAAAATCTTTGGATGGAAGTTTGGATAAAACCAAAGTTGTGTGCTCGAGCGACCTTCAAGGGGAACTATTTTTACAAGAAAACATTAAATGTAAGACGTGTGAGTGGTGGCTCGGACAACTAAGGCTCTAGGTTGTTCACTTTTGGATCTGAGGATCCAGATTCGAGCCCCGGCATCGATGGGTTGCCAGCCACTAACATGCAGTGCCGGTTCCCATTCGAGAGATTTTTATTTAACATTTGTTAAATGTTTGAGATATTATAAAACTGTATAATGTTTCCTCTAACCAGTTTATCATGCGTTTCTTTATTCCAAAATTACACGTTTAAAATACAAGTCAATCTGAGTATTTTAAAAACTGCGATTAGACTATGACTGCGATTGACTGCGATTAACTGCGATTTATCGATTGACAGCACTAATTATTATATCTTCCTATTAATCCTCTTTTTCTTGCCTTGTAATGATGATGCCGACTCAGCAGGGCCATTGGCATGGCTACTGCCAGTTCCCTCCTCCAGCTCGTCCAGGTAAAGCCGATAACGATGCCCGGTCTCATCCTCGTACTCCACATTCTCATCATCCGAGTCCACCTCCGGTGCCACGTACACCACCTCGAACTCGATCTCGCCTCTCTGCAGGGTCGCATTATGAAATAATCAGCCAGTGAGCTGCTACACGTGCATCACAAATAAGGTTTTTTTTTTTTTTTTTTTTTTGCTAGTGATGTAGATAGAAACCTGTTGAGAGAGGATGGTCACTGCTTCCTTGTGCTTGGCGTCTCTCAGGTTGATGTTGTTGACGGCTAATATGGCGTCTCCCACATGCAGCCCCCCGCATCGTTCTGCAGGCTGGGCTGGGTGGATCTCCGAGATCAGGATGGGAACTCCGTGCTCCTTACCTCCCTGGGTGCGCAAACGTCACACACGTGAAGGCCTACACAACAACTATTCTGATGCATGATCTAATTTGTCTGGAAACGTTTCACAAAATTAAGACTTGTGAGAAATGTGGTAGATTCTGCAGTTATGGAGAAATTCTCACTGTGATCGAGATCCCGAGCCCCTCGTGGTCCTCTTTAGACAGGAGCACTTTGCGGATAGGGCCGACTCCTTGAGTTTTCTTCAGAGATTCTGGGTCCTGATGGAGGAAGAGATGGCAGTCAGTAACTGTCACAAGGGGAGTACCAAGAAGTATCATCCGTAACCTTTCCTTCAGCGTTAATGTCATTAAGTAAGAAAATAATAGATATAAAAATTACTACAAATAAATAAAACATTTACAAAAATTGCATACAGGTAGTCCTTGACTTACGAACAAGTTCCGGTCCCGAAAGCAGGTTCGTAAGTCGAATTTGTTCTGAAGTCCGACAAAGTGAATCTTATATGCCTTTGACACGAATGTACAATGTAAAGCACACCAATCCACTTGAGTAAATCTGTCGCCTTTCGTCACACTGCCATCATGTGGCCAAAAACCAAAATCGCGCCTATAGAAATGAAGCCCACACATGTTGGATATAAAAGTGTCCTCTCTGCGCCTTTAAATTGCGAGGGGAATCCCGGACGCCATTTTGTCCCAGAGCAGTTTTCCACCATATTGGACTGTGAACTGTGTTTTGTTAAGGATTTTATGAAATTAAGATTATTCACCATCGGGACAGCTTTACAAGACAGACATTTCCTATCGTCGTGCTCCATGACTGATTCATTAAAACCGCTGAGGCGACTCATTTCTCCCGCATTTCTATACACACATGTATACAATATACCGGACTTTTGACGTTTTATACATTCACTTACAAACTGAAAATATTGTATATAATTGTAAATATTGGTATCTGGTGCACTGCAGTGTCTATTGTTTTGAACTGGAAGTAGAACCACGGTCCGTTCATATCTGCGGAAATTCGTAACTCGAATGTTCGTAAGTCGGGGACTACCTGTTTATGTAGCTTGACTCTCATTGGTTCCTGAATTTTCACACACTGTCAATATAGCACTGATTCTCAAAAGTATACCCAGTGGTCCATTATGTTTAATTGTGATTCCATACACTTAATTAATGACTTAGTCTTATAGCCATTTGATATGACATGCCTTCAATCCAAATAACTCAAAAACAAGTCTTCCAAGTTTTGTCAGTGGAAATTGGCCTGGCACTATGCCACTCTTTAATTCATAATGTGGTCACAAGTGGTTTATTTGCAGGTAATTTAGTGCCAGTATTACATTAAAAGTTGTACAGTATAATTAACTTTCCCTATCTTTAGGACATTAAGAATTTGAATCCCAGTGATGCCAGAGCTATCCATGTCTAGGACTTCAAGACTCCAGGTGTAACTACCTGTGTGCTCTCCTAGAGTAAGGAACGGCATTATACTCTCCGTCAGTCAGACTGTACAATCATCTGCATCCTTCAGCTTACGAAAAAAGCTTTAGAAAAAGGGGCAGTTGACATTTTTCTCCTGGTGTTCAGTTGTGCTGTGATGCACGATTAACATTTGAACATTTTTATGTTGTCAATTGTTCCTGTAAAAGCTCTTTTTTTTTTTTTTTTTTGCATTTACAACATTTGACAGAAGCCCTCATCCAGAGCGACTTACATTTTATCTCATTAAACATCTGAGCGTCAAGTTGTGTGCGGATCCTTAACCACTGAGCTACCCCTGGCCCATTTTTTGTTATCCTCTTCTACAACACACTCAGTCATATTGTGCGTATTACAAAGTACACTTACGTGTCCTGCAGGTGATGGCAAGGGCTTCTTTGGGTCATTGCGCCCTCTACAGGCTCGGATGACTGTTTTGTGGCGGTGCAAATGAATCTCAGCTTCCAGCTGGTTCCACAGTTTATCATGCGCCGGTCCCTTCATATCTCGACCTAATAACTGAATCTGCTGGACCCTAAAACATACAACAGATGCATTAATTACTGCTTATTATTTTGTATTATTATATTATTTTGTAATTACATTTCTACACAATTTCCATTTCATGAAACAAAAACAGGAACTTAAAAAAAAAATATATATATATAATTTCTATCAGACTTTTAAGGATTTCTTTTGACTCGCACTTGTAAACAATAGAGTAAATATTGTAGCCGGAAAAATAACTTACTGTAAGAATGTATTTCCTGTGGTCTAATAAATTAATAATCGCCCAAAACACAGTATTGGTGCTGATTTTATTTTTTTATGTTATACATATAATACAGAAAATGTTTTTGGCTAAAGAAGCTCCTTCTGAAGTTTATGCAACATGTAAGTGACCAAACTCGCTTCCCAAAAAAATGTCAAGTTGCTAACTTCAGCCGTTTGGAGAGATGATTTTATAGGAGCCCCAAAAATGGCTGTTTTTCTGTGTTATACTGTCTCACTTCAAACAATAATAATTTAAAATTTTAATTATTCATATTTATTTATAAGTATTGATACTAAAATTGGTGTAAGCTTCTAGAAGCAGATGCCCTGTAAAAATTGTTGCTTAAATGAAAAAATAAATAAATAAATAAATATATATAGATGTTTTTTGGTAAAAGCTTAAAAAGCAAAAGATCTGTAGTGTCCGTAACCATGTCAAATTCATGCTGTAATATCTTAACAATTTAGCATTTTAGAATAATACACTTGTTCAGGTTTATATGTCTTTTCATGTGAAATCTAAATTAGCAGAGTTTTATCTTGTTAGACAGTTAAGATCATTGAAAGACTTAAATATTAATGAATATTTTAAAAAGTTACGGACACTACACCTAGGTGAGACAATACCATATTTTGTCGAATACATAGTAATAGTAGAAATGCATACAAGAATTTTAGGAACTTTTGGAGAACTGCCTGGTTTTATTGCTCAAGGGGTGTTCAAGACAAACTGGGACTTTTGATTATGCAGAATAACCGAACACTGAAAAATAGGGTACTTATCCTGGAATTTCACGCAGGAGCATTGGTCTGACTGCCTGCTTCACGTCTGAAATGCTGGCCTCCCAAGAACTCCTTTAATGGCCCACATACCGTACGTGGCTAATCACCGTACTATGCGTGAAGTCTTCTGTTAATCCATTTTACTCCTTGAAATGTCATAAAATTCTACTTGGAACATACTTTAATATATCTATCTGACTTGAGAGAGAGAATCTCTCACCTCCCAGCGAGCTCCTTGTCCAGGTATTTGGCTGCCAGTCTGGCTCCGTACACCTCAGCCTGCAGTACCGCGATGTGCCTGCGCAGGGCCTCGTTCTCCTTTTTCAGCATCCTCACCTCGGCTTCCAGCTTCACCTCCTTCACCTTCTCCTTCTTACTGGCCTCCAGTTCCTTCTCCTGTTAACCGCGCATACACAGTTTAGTAAAGAGGAGCAGAAAGAAAAGACAAAAAAAAAAAAACCACTCAGCTCTTTATGCGTTTGTGTTTATAAGTGTAAAAACATAACACACACACACACACACACACACACACACACACACACACACACACACACACAGACACAGACACAGACAGTGTTAGAGTAGTAGAGTCACGGTTGTCAAAAACACAAGCGCACACATGCACAAACTCGTACACACACCTTCTACACTAACTAGACTACTAGCCCACTATTCACACAATAGACAGACACACACACACACACACACACACACACACACACACACACAATCCACGACAAATGATGACCTAATAAGCACAACTGCAGGATTATAACACTTTTTTTAAGCCTTTCGGAAATATTTAAAGTGTCTTATGGGCAATTTTCACTTTAATTTATTATTATTATGATTTTTTTTTATTTGCAACATGTTGATTTGTAAAGTGTTCCACCAACTTCACACTTTCCTCAGTAGTGAGATTTCGAGGATAACATGCTCGACTCGCACACTAACAAACCTGTAATAAAGTGTGTATAGCACTTTAACAGCATTTACAATGTTAACTTTAAACCACAGCAATGCTGATTCTGTAATCTGATTGGTCAGGATAGGTCATATAGACGAATTAATAATAACAATGATAATAATAATAATAATGATAATTTTACAGGTTGTTATTACATGTTCTGTTTTTAATACATTAACATTTTTATTGTAAAAACTTGTTTACAGAAACTTTAACGAAGCCCGGATTTATTTTAAAGGTCTCATATTTTACTTTTTTTTTTGTTTGTTTGTTTGTTTTTTAGTTAACACAAGTGTGTTTATACTCCAGTTGAGATAAAGTAGTTATTTATTATCGCAAGACATCTTCGTTTCACTCCTCCTCCGTGCTTCTGAACATGCCTTTTCAGTGTTTATATAAATGAGCTACGGCTGAGCCAACCCCACTAGAGAATAAGCTGGGGGAGGGGCTCTTCTTATATGAGGTCACATTAGAGGGAAAATCTAACTGACTTGTTTAAACCTCAGCCAATTCCAAAATTAAAAACAATAATTGTTTGTTTGTTTTTTCCCCTCAGGTTGTTTGTTGTTCACACACAAACTGGAGACGTATCTGTATATCTAAACATTACCAGTAAATGTTGCATTTTAGGCACCAGTTAAGCTTAATTTTATATGTACACAGTAGCAATCAAAGGTTTGGACACATCTAGTTCTTTTTTGTTGTTGTTCAACAATCAACTGTTTTTCTTTTTTTAAGACACGAAAGCCGGCTGTTCTGAAACAGTTCTTGCTAGAAGAACAGTATTGTGTCAAGTGTGTTTGGAAAACCCATCAAGCTCCGTGATGAAATTGTCTCTTATGAAGACCTTCCCAGGAAAGCAAGACCAAAGCGTACCTCTGCTGCAGAGGAGAAGTTCATTTAGAGTCACCAGCCTCAGAAATCACCAATTAATAACCAGCACGAAGACTTTACAGAGCGTAAGTAGCCGATACATCTCAATATCAACTGTTCAGAGGAGATTAGTGCATATCCTGGATAAAGGCCTTCAGTGTTGCTTTACAGGGTAGGAGGAAATAAAGTTCAGGAAAGACAAATGAGTTGGAAGGTGTGTCCAAACTTTTGTCTGGTAGTGTATATAGGGATTTTTTTTTCTTCTAGATGAACAAAACTTTGAGGAAAAGCTGATTCTTTGTTGTTTTCCCACAACAAGTTGGTATCAAAAAGTTTTGAGATTCACATGGCACACATTCAGTCGCTTTCGCTGTACATCCTCCCTCAGACATCTTAAAACCTGGCAGTAGAATTCGCTGTTGATGGTCTGGCCCCTGAGGACCAATTTACAATGGCGTGAATATAAAAAAAAGATTACGGGCTCTTCCACTGTGAAGACTCTCAGTGCTTCGTCTCAGGGTCGTACCCGTACACCTAAGTTTCGTCACTGGTGATGATCCTCGACATGAAGGATCTGGGGACGAACTCGGCGGTGACACAGCGCATGTTCACACACGTGAGGTTTGCCTGGACCAGCAGCAATGTTGTGGATTGTTCTCCAACCATCATCATGCACAAGCTGCCGAACGGGTTGAGCACACTTTGAGCACGGGTTGAGTCTCTCTCTTCTCTTCCAGTGACGTTCTTCCGCTCTTGAAGTGCATGCGCCACGCAAAACATGTCGGACGACTCGTTGCAGCATCTAACGCAGGACGATGTCTTTTGGCACGTTGACTTATGAAGCTCGGTGCACCCTGTGACGGTGCGTGCAGCCTCGTGCTGCTATCTGCTGGTGCGTTACAAAGTTAGTCTCAAAACTTTTTGATACCACCGCGTTTCGAGGCATCATAGCAGCTTATTGCTACTGTGATTACTGGTTTCATTGATGTTCTACAAAGCAATGTGTCATTCTTTAATAAACAAATATATAACCTTTATAAGCTTATAAAGAAGTCATCGCTCTGTAAGAAATTATAAAAATATAAACTTTTTGCGATAGTAATAGTGACTCCACTTCGTGTTAGGATGTCATTTTTTTTTCTTTTAAGAAAATTGCCCATATCCAACTTTAAACAGAACTTAAAATCCAAACCAGTGTGTCAGTAATGAGTCTATTAGGCCAAAACTAAGAAACAAAAACCAGCATATAAAGCACCTGGGGTTAAGACAAGTCCACCCGCACAGACAGCACAAAGAGAGAGAGAGAGAGAGAGAGAGAGACACGGACTGGGGGGAAAACACAAAGGTAGACGCAGAGCACTTACCATGTCCTCCACGGAGGCAACAGGCTTAGAGCCAAGGAGAGAAACACAGAGGGTCAAAGGTTAGAAAGGCAGTGATTTCAGGGTCAGTGAGGTAAAAAGCAGAACTGTAGTAATCGCTCGGGCTTTTATCTTGCACTTAGTCCAGCGAGACAGAAGAGACGAAGAGCAGTTAAACAGGAGGCTTAAATTACACGGCCAGGATTAGGAGCAAACACACGATCGGGAGGAGATCCACCGGCTAATACGGGACTAAAGTCTCCTTAAACGTGAAATCTTATTCAGAGGATTTCGTGCAAATGTTTGGACACCCTTGGGACAAAAAAAAACAACTAAAACCTCTTGTTCTTCATTATTATTATTGTTCTGATTGCTTACTAGCGAGGAGAGACTGAACCACTGAGTCTGCATTCTCTCCAACCGGCTGCAAAGCCACAAACTTTTCCATTTATTTAAGAACTACAGTATTGATTTTTCAGGCCTGGACATTTCCTATAGCGTGGCATAAAACAACACTGTGCCACAGATTCAGACTGTACATTTCACTTTGGGCTCTGATTATATACAGTATTTAAGACGACCAGCCCAAATCATTTCTTTTTTTTTTTTTTTTTTTTAACAAAGCTCAGAAACAATTTTATTTTATATGCATTAAAGATGAAAGGCTTTGGTTCTCACAATTTGTTGATTTATTCATGTTGTATGATTTAAAAGCAGTCTGCGAGCTATGGATTCTCTGTGTGTGTGTGTGTGTGTGTGTGTAGTGCTTGTACTTGGGTTACTCATGATGTTGTAATAACGCCACTTTCTTTCTTAACGCCATGCCAGCTTCTATGGCTATAATTCATGGCGAGAAGCATTTTTATTATTCAATATTAAAACTAAGAATTTCTAAGAACTTTAAAACTGTAAAACATTTGGATTTACTTGTTTAAAAACTTTTTTTTAAGTGTCAACAGAATAGAAAGTTACATGAAGGAGTAAAAGATTTACAGTCAAATAAAATATGTTTGATGGACAAACGGGTTCTGCGTGATAAACATTCTGGTGGGTTTTCTCTTGACAGTAAAATGTGTGTGTTGCTTTTGAGTGTCCTATCCTGCATCTTGTATAAGTCACTTGATCCCAGCGACTTTTAAAAGGAAATCTATGTCTCGATCCAACATCGGGGTTCACTTCATGTAGTTTATTATTTAAGCATTTGTCCCTTTGTGATTGCCATTTATTTTTGATGTATTCATTAAAAATTAGTTTTAAATCTGTGAAGGGTATAAAGCATTTGATTGTTTTTTTTTTAGATAACGCTTCTTTGGCAGTTTTGTCTGCTCTCTCATTACCAGGGATTCCTGAGTGTCCAACAGAAAATTATGTTAAAATTATTATTGGCTTGTAAGAATGTTAACTTGGTTAGGATTTCCACAATTGTTGGACGATCTATTTGTATATTTTTTAATGCTTGGAGACATAATTTCGAGTCTGTTAACATTAGGTAATCCTTTCGTTGTAATAACGCCACCTTTGAGCTATAAAGTCTGCTTCGGGTTTTTTTCCGCCCGTATAAAACCGGATCAGTAAACAAATATTTTAGATGACGTGAATGCAGAATCCACATCTGCAGCTACTGGAATATTTGCCTAGTCGTAAAAGGAAAATATAATAAGGACAGATATGTCTCTAATTTAACTCAAACCCAATGACTGTTCTGATCTAAAACAGTTCCTTCTAACAAGCCAATGAGTCGTAATCGAGTGAAGAAGAAGCTGCACACCATCCTGTCTTTGATGGAGCTGGAGTCGACGGTCTGGCCCGCTTTAGCGTGGAGCTGGAGCTGAAGAGCGTGGAGCTGGAGCAGCTGCTCATGGACCTCCTTCTCCACCACGACCTTCTCCGCCTGCACGTCCGTCAGCTCGGACTTCAGATCCACCAGCTGAGCCTAGACAAGAGAGAGAGAACAACCTTAGATAATTACAACAAGAACTTATAACCCAAGCTTAATGTTCACCAAAAAAAACATACATACATACATATATACACATACAAAGTTAAACCGAAAACTCTCTATATTTTTTTTTTCATTAGTAGGCATTATTTTTTATGGAAGGAGACTTTGTAAAGCGTCATGAAACCCTTTTCCACCAAGGCGGAACCAGAGCTAATTTGTAACTGGTGCCAGATTTTGGACCAGTTCTTTGTTTTACATCAGCCAAAGCACCGGCCCTCAGACAGGAGAAATAAGAAATCAAAAAATAAAAACCGCTTCCATGGCGGCACCAACACTTTGCTGGGCTAGAACAGATAACCGCTTATGTCAGGGGCTTGACTCAAATGCTTTCTAGGAATGAGAAAGCCAGGAGAAATGATCGCAAAGCCATGGAGAAGTACACCAAATGATGCTAGCATTTTTTTTTAGCTGTTAACCGTTAGCATTGCCGCTAACAATACTTTCGCTAGCACTGTTGGGAAAGTGAAGACGTACACGGACGTATGCAGTGACGTAATGACATGGATAAACAGAGCCAGTTAGTAAAAGGTGAACTATGGTTGAACCGGCACTGGTACCAGATATGAACTAGCGCCTGGTTCGCTTTGGTGGAAAAGCGTTAATGCTGCTTTGGGAATTTGGTCATAACAGGTAAATATACAGGAAAGGCACTCATGCTTTTCAGTTTCTCTATTTAAAAAAATAATAAATTATATATGTATACGGGACACGATGACATCTACTTTAAACTGAACATCCTAATCCAGAAATATTGGAGTCAAAATTGGACATTTGTTAATAGTAACAGATCCTACGTGGCACTTCCTGGGTTTAATCGCCTCCCAGTGATTTAACGCTTAGGCATTAGCTGTCCTTGTTGGCTTGTGGTCCTGATTCTGGGACTTCTTCCAACGCTAAATACTCAGGATGAGAGAGCGCGGATGAGACGTGTAGATCTTCACATGTAGACCAACAGCCAATTATAATATTACACGCCGTCTTCCTGCAGATTTCGAAAAAGTCATGCTATTTTCACGCTTGTGCAACAACCGCAATAATTTTTAAAGAAATTAGGGAAGTTGTGGGCAGAAGGCGGGACACATGACTGAGAGACATTCTTCAGACAAAACAAAGGCAGGCATTAGAGATGGGGCAGCACGATAAGCTAGAAATAAACCACCATCGGGTGTGGCATTATAGGGAAATAATCATCAACAGATGATGAGTGGTGGTGGTGATGAAACGGGTGTTTAAAGTAGATTTTTTCCCCCGTTCCTTCTTACGTAGGTAATTTCCAATTATTACATTTTGTAAATTACTAAGGAACTACTTTCTATCCTTTTTTTATAGTTATCTTTTAAATGTCGTGGAATGTCTGCCAAACTAGTCAATAGTCTGCATTATAGCAGCTGTTCTCTCTCTTTTTTCTTTTTTTTAGAGATCACAATAAATCACAGCGATAACCTTCAGGTGATGAATCCAAGCTGATATTTACTCGTGTCACATCGAGATTTATTACGGTGCCGCAGCCGCATACTCTTACCATGCCTTACATAAACAATGAAAGTTCATTAGCAATTTAGTGTCATTAGATGGTTTACTGTATGAAATCAGCAACAAAGCAGCAATTAGCATCCAAGTGGAAAAAAAAGTAAATAAACATGTAAAAACAATAACGGCGGCAGAAGAGCGCAGGATTAGTCATAATCACTGTGAAAATAAATCCTGGGTTGTGCGACAGAAAAACATTAACGAAACAGACTAGGTCACAAACGAGTCAAAGTTAAAGATGATCTTATGAGATGGCGTCAAAAGGTTTCAAGTTTAGTGCACCGTTTTGGGCTGTTGGAAAAGAAAAAAACCCTAAGACACAGGTATTTAGTCAACACTAAAATATTGCCAGTGCCTCAGCTGTATGAACATTGAGACTAGAGGAAGTTCGTTCCACCACCTGGGAGACAGAAAACCGTCTTGATGAAGGTCTTCCGTGATCTCTGGGAGATGGTGGGACCAGTGGAGCAGTGCTGGAGGATCGGAGGGAACGTGGTGTGGTGTGGTGCGGTGTGGTTAGAGCTTTGAGGTAAGTGAGAGCTGGGCCGTTTTTAGCTCCGTAGGCGAGCATCAGTGTTTTGAATTTGATGCTGGGCAGCTACAGGAAGCCAGCGCAAGGGGAAAGTGGAAGAGGTGTGGGAGTAAACAAGCTGTGCAGCTGCAGAGTACAAATGGTGCACCGGAGTGAGGTGTAGACAGAGCTAATCTCGAAACCTTTTAATACCACCTCATATATGATGTATATGATATAAAATATGATATAATACCATTATGGTAATGAAAAAAAGGACATGGCAACGGAGTCGAGTGTTTTCTAAAATATAATACAATATATCATACAAATTCATTTTTTTTAACATTTCTTTGGGAAACCTGAGGAGGATTTGAGTGGATTAGGTAGGACTGAGGAGGATTGGGGAGGATATGGGTGGGTTCGGGAGGACTGGGGTGGTTTGGGCGAATTGGGTGTAGATTGGGGTGGATTGCGGGAGGATGGGGTGGATTGCGGGAGGGTGGGGTGGATTGCGGGAGGGTGGGGTGGATTTGGGGTGATTTGGTAGACCGGTCTTGAAATAAGAAGCGACTGAACAAGCACCTGAGAAAGGGACGAAATCCTCTGATGGGAAAATGTGAAGGGAAAAGGACAGAAGGATTTTTTTTTTATTTGAGTTAATCCAAGGGTTCGGGCGATGACTGAAGGCGTGAACCGATTGTTTGTCCAGGGAGCTCATAAGATCCCGACTTATTGACGATTCAGTTCCCTGAATGAGGAGACTCAGATTGAACTGGTTCCGTAGCCTCATCTCACTAAACCTGCGAATCTTGTTTAAAATGCTCAGGGCGTAAGGTGATATGACCGGCCCAATCCCATTACTTATGGTCTCTGTCTAAGCATCATTCCCGTCACATGTCAGAAAAGAAGGTTAATTACGATTATAGATTATCATCATATGAGAGAGTAGGAATCATCGTTTTATTTTCGGTACAAATAGACTATACATATATATTTATATATTTATGCTGTTGAATTTCCTCAGTAATGTTTTTGAATGACATCCATGACGAAATGATTCAAAGCTTGGGGGACGGGCTGGAACAAAAACTGTTGTGTTTAATGCTTAATTAAGTCATGAAAGAGATAGGCATCACAGAGAATACAAAACAGAGCATGGTTACAAAGTCACCAACAACTTTCTTTCTTTTACTCACTCACTCACACACACGCAGGAAGGATCACAATGCACAATACTGACGTCTGATGACGCAGAAGAGGGGAAAAAACAACTTGGTATAATGACAGCACGACCGGTTAGACAGGTTTGTCTAAATTTTGCAATTAAGACAATTAGAACTAGAACTGATATGACATGAGTGAAGTTTTTAATGTTATTTACTTTCACTTAAGTCCATCACTAGGCCCAGAATAATGCTATGGCAGCTCGACCGTGTGCACGCTCGTCATGTTTTTCAACATTTGCCGTATTGTGCATTGAGAATTCGTCCCCAGGTGCCAGACTGACAATAGCGAATTCTACTGACAGGTTTAAAGGCATTTGAGGTGGAGTATATACGGTGAAAAAACTGAGCATATAAACAGGGCTAATCTCTAAACTTTTTGATACCACCTCCTATATGATGTATGATATGATGTAATCACATTATGGAAATAAAAATAAATACGTATATGACAACGGAGTCGAGTGTTTTCTAAAATATAATACAAAATATTATCCAAATAAATCTTTTAAACATTTTTTGGGGAAGACTGGGGAGGATTTGTGTAGAATAGTTGGGACTGGGGGAGAACTGGGGTGGATTGGGATGGGTTTGGGTGAATGGGGGAGGATATGGGTGGGTTGGGGAGAATTCGGAGTGGATTTAGAATAGATTGGGGTGGATATGGGAGGATGGGGTGGATTTGGGCAAATTGGGGTGGATTTGGGTGGATTAGGGTGAATCAGAAATGGATTGGGATGGATATGGGAGGATGGGGTGAATTTGAAGTGGATTTGGGTGAATTAGGAAGGATCGGGGTGTATTTGAGTGAATTGGGGGTAGATTTGAAGTGGATTCGGGCGTATATGGGAGGATGGGGTGAATTTGAAGTGGACTGGGAAGGATCGAGATGGATTTGGGGGTAGATTGGAGAGGATTTGAAGTAGATTTAGCTGAATTTGGAAGAATAGGGGTGGATTTGAGTGAATTGGAGGCAGACTGGGGTGGATATTCGAGAATGGGGTGGATTTGAAGCGGATTGGGGGTGAATTGGGAAGGATTGGGGTGGATTTGGGGGTAGATTTGGGCAAATTGGGGGTGGATATGGGAGGATGGGGTGGATTTGAAGTGGACTGGGAAGGATCGAGATGGATTTGGGAGTAGATTGGAGTGGATTTGGCTGGATTGGGAAGAATGGGGGTGGATTTGAGTGAATTGGGGGTAGATTGGGGTGGATTTAAAGTAGATTGGGGCAAATTGGGGAGAATGTGGGTGGATTTGAGAGTAGATTGGGGTGGATTATAGTGGACAGTGGGGAAGATTGCCAGGTGAGCCAGATGTAAGTATTAAATAAGAGCCAATAATCCCTCACCTCGAGCTTATGATTGAGCTGAAAGACGGTCTGTGCTTTATGGCAGAGCTGAGCGAAACACGAGCTCAGGCTGGTCATCTTCTGCCGGCCCTCGTACGTGATGTCGGCCTGGTCCGGGTCGATCTCCCCCAGCAGCAGATCCACATCCACGAACGCCTTATCGAACTCCTTCTCCAGCACCTCCAGCCAGCGGAACACCGACATCCCCGCGGCCGGAGCGGAGAGCCGCGAGCCCGGGGAGGCGGCGGGGGAAGCGCCGGTGGCGGACATTTAGCGAGCGAGCCGAAGCCTTACGACACAAACACGACGCGTTATCTTATCTTATCTCAGTTTCTAAACTGAACGCGTTTACCTTTTCCGGCCACCTAAATCTCCTGGCTCAGTGAGACTCGTACCCGAGCTGCGCGGTGTGATTAAACTGTTTATTTAGGCTTTTCCGTGTTCGGATCAGGATGTAGAAATCCGAGAGCCGAGCCGAGTCAGCTGGGATCGATTGCTCAGGTCTGCCACACGCTCCAGGGTAACGAGCAGGAAAAGCAGAGGAACACAGAGCGAATCGATCCGGACACTCTCTCCCGGAAATAGAGTTTAGACACGTCGATCTCCTTCGGCCTTCTGATCTCTACACTAATGGAGGATTTTATTAGTTTGCTTAGTCTCTTATTCTACTTTTTTTTTTATAAACCGTTCCACAAAATAGTAGTGCATTGTAAAAAAAATAATATAATATAATATAATGATACATTTTATGAAATATATGTCATTGATATTATATGATATGAGACAATATATAATATAATATGATATGATACATGATATAATGTAATCACATTATGGAAATTACAAAAAGAAATAGTCAACCGAGTCCATTGTTTTATAAAATGTAATACACCATATTGGCGGATAGAGGCTTAGTGGTTAGCAATGTTGCCTGGCACCTTCAATGTCCAGGTTCGATTCCCGTCTCTGTGTGCATGGAGTTTGCAGGTTCTCCTCATTCTTGGTGGGTTTCCACCGGACACTCCGGTTTCTTCTCAAAGTCCAAAGACATGTAGGTTAGGCTAATTGCCGTTCCCAAATTGCCCTAGTGTGTGAATGAGCCTGTGAGTGTGTGTATGTGTGTGTGTGCCCTGCAATGGATTGGCACCCTGTCCAGGGTTTACCCTGCCTCGTGCCCTAAGCCTCCTGGGATAGGCTCCAAGCCTCCTGGGATAGGCTCCAGGCCCCCGCGACCCTGAATACAGGATAAAGCGGTATAGACGACGATGATGATAATATAATATAATGATACATTTTATGGCTCAGTGGTAGGTGTTTCGCCTGCCATGCGGAAGGCCCGGGTTCGATTCCCAGCCAGTGCCCAAACCCCCCCAG
>JAOVVA010000035.1:10462909-10483532 GCA_028565275.1 Leiocassis micropogon | reverse complement strand
AAAAGTAGAAGTACACAAAAAAATCTACTCAATTACAGTAATGCGAGTAAATGTAATTCATTACTTTCCACCTCTGGATAAAAGGGTCTGAAGTTATATATTTAGACATTCACCTCATTTAGATGTAAGATCACCCCGAGCATTTTTTAGAAGACTAATGGAAGCTTTAATAATAGGCTCCTAGGTTTATAAACTGAGAGTTACTGTATGATCAGAAGGCTTACTTCTAGCTGCATGTCCTAGTGCCAGAACTTCTGTCTTTCAGGATTAAGCAGAAGGAAGTTAATTAACATCCAGTCTTTTAGGTCCTTTACACATTGCTCAACTTTCAGTGGGCCTATAACTAATCCCTGAGGAACACCAATGCTATTCCTATGTAGATATGAACATAGCTGCTGCGCTACTATCATAAGATAAAGGGGAGGTTTTATATCGGCCTGTAGTTGGACATCTGACAGGGTTCTAGATCAGGTTTCATAATTTGTGTCTGTCACTCATTGCCGATACTGCTTAATCCTGTATACAGGGTCGCAGGGAGGCTGGAGCCTATTTCATAGACTTGGGGAACAAGGCACCCCTGGACAGGGTGCCAGTCCATTGCAGGGTACACACATACAAACACACACACACACATACACACACACACGCTTGCACACTACGAGCAAGTTGTGGACTGGCATTTAGCTTACCTGAAAGACTTTGGACTGTGGGAGGAAATCGGAGTACCTGGAGGAAACCTACCAAGCACAGGGAGAACATGCGAACCCCATGCACACAGAGGTGGGAATTTAACCTGGCTGGTAATCAACCCAGACCCTGAAGGTGAAAGGCAACAGTGCTAACCATTAGTGGTTCAATAACTGCTCACTTAAAAGATTTTGTAAAATAAATTTTTTTTTAAAAAAAACCTAGATTAAAATGCTAGACATTTTATCCAGGGATAGTGTAAATTTTTATAAAGAGCTCCGCTTTGGCCTACAGTTTGCTGCATTCCTACATTTGGTCAGTAGGTTATGAATCTCATAAATAAGGGAGCTCGAGACAAGATTGGTGATGCACTTGTGTGATATTTGTCATATAATTTTTTGAATCAAATAATGTAGGATATTCCGTTTACATTCCTTTTGATATGTCTTAAAATGCTGTACGCTCTTAAAGCTTGATGAATGTTTGCTTTTTAATCGCAAGGTTATGATTTTTTTAAATATCTGAGCACATTTAATAACATGTATATCTTGGGCACCATAAATGCCAGACATTTCACCCGGGGCTAGTTCAAATCTTCATGAAGAGCCTGTTCATTTGGTCAGTATGTTATGAATTTTGTAAATATTTAAATTCTGCGCAAGATTGGTGGCCCACCATTAAGATGTCTGTCGCATCTCTCTAAATGTCTCACGGCCCTTGTCTTGAAATGCTGTACTCTTGCATGAGACGGTATATCCTACAGATTGCTCTTTCAACTTGCCTTGATGTCTTTCCAATGTCTGCATTTAATCCCAAGCAAGGGGAATTCTATTCTATTTTATGATCGTGGGGACTTGGCCCATAATTAAAAATTTTATTATTAATTTAATATTTATTTTTTAAGAACTAAAAAATATTTTGATTAACACCAATATTTATAAGAGTAACATTTTATTTCTGTCTTTTTTTTTTATATCAACACAGTTTGATTTGATTTGCACATCTGTTTGGAAAAAAATATGCATATTAATTTTTCTAATTCTGTGTCACAGCTGAACGGAGGGAAGTTAGGAAAGAGCTGACTGATTCTGAAGCAATAAGCAAGCAACAGAGACAGAAAAAAGACATAGACCTGCCTGGACATCAATAATCAAGCAATTATTGGACAATGAATAAACTTTACTTAATAATTACTAAATGAATAAAATGCAGAAGTAATTACTTTTGCACAAGGACTGAGTAGTGTAATAGATAAGTGGCCAGTTATAACCTCATATTCCATGTCTGAAGTAAATTCTTTCAAGAATTGCGGACATTCAGGTGTTTCTTGTCATGGCAACCAATTCTGGATTGCTTATGTGATAGTTATGCAATATAGATCTATTAATATAGCTGCATAAAAACAGCCATATGAAAAACAGGACATCATGTGTCGTCTGGAATATGACATTTTTCAGGACAGATAGTTTATTAAAAAACAATTAACAGTCCTGGGAAAACTGGGCAGGTGGCAACAAGATGTGTGTAAAGAAATTGTCACCTGTGGTTAGTTTTTCTCTTTTCTCCACTCTCTGGACATGAGTCTGATGTCGGCACTGAAATCACAGACAGTTTAAAGAACTGGGTAAAAATAATATATATGCCAAATGCACATAGATATACTTTATATTTTAAATCAAGTCAAATGGGTGGCCAAGGCCTAGACAAGAACTACTCAATTCTCCTAAAACCAGATTACAAAGATTGAGCTGTGGTTGTCACGAATAAGGACAAATATATTGAGGAAGCCTTAGAGTAACTGGATATGGCTGAAAGTTATAATGACCTGTCCTCCAACCTATTGGGCAAGACCACAGCTAAAGAGGCAGGATAAACTAGAGCATGATGTTTTTATGGTGTCAACGCCCTAGGATTCTCTATTCAATATGCTCCCAAAGCTCCATACAAACGCTGAATCTCCTCCACAGAGGTCTGATGGATTCCTTATGGAGTCCCTTTTGCAGTTTGTACACTTTCATATCAAGCCATTCACCCTACAGCTGTTTTTATACATCCAGGATATATATAGAGAACAGGCCTGCAGACTCTTTATCTCTTGCCGAGTTCATTCTTTAGCTTACAGAATGGACTTGTATATTTAGGATAATTTTCTCCTAAATATGGCAAACCTCTTTTTAGGTATTTGGTCAAATTCATTCATTCATTCTTTCATTCATTTTCTATACCACTTACCCTGTACAGGGTCACACACTTATTTGCACAATACAGGCAATTTGGGGGCGCCAATTAGCCTAATCTGCATGTCTTTTGACCGGGGGAGGAAACCGGAATACTCCAGAGAGAACCCACCAATCACAGGGAGAACATGTAAACGCCACACACAGACTAGAGGCAAGAATCAAACCCTCGACCTTGGAGGGGGAGGCCACGATGCTAACCACTACTACTATGATTTTATTTATTATTTAAGCTACAGAGACAAGGTAAAATTATGACAATGTCTTAAGAATAAAACAAAAATTGTTCAAGATGCTCAAAAAAACAACAACAAAAAAAAAAAAAACAAGCCCAGTCTGCCTCTAGATTTTAACTTTTAACAAAAGAGCAGAGCAGGTTTACAGGTTTAATATTTCTCAGTAATATAAAAATATTAAAACTGCATTTTTGTGTACGGCTTATCATATACCAATAATTGTTCTTAGATAGAATGAACATAGAGATGACGGTCTATTAGTACTGTATGCTGTTACGGTTGCCATTAAAAAGCAGCTCTGGATATAGTTCCTACTTTCTATTTATTTTCTTCTATTCTTTTCACTTTTATTGCTTTTATTACATTTATGCTTGGTGGCTTCTACTGTGTTTAAACATACCGTATATTCACGTAAGATGATATATGCAGAATTCCACTTACATTTTATACACAGTAACTGAAATCTGAAGTTAAAACTGAATCTGAATAATAACCTGAATCCAGAAACTAGAAAGTAAAAACATCTGGGTGGCGACTGACTGAAACTGTTAATGCAAAGTGAAACTACAACAGACATTCGACTGGTTTCTGTTGCATGTAGCCCAGTGCCTTTAATGCTGTGTAATAAGGAAAGCTTCCAGGCCTTTGTTGTGGTCCTGTGGCATGGCCTGGCGTACTGTAAATGTTGCTGCATATGGTTAGGTTTATAGGTTTTTTGTTATTCAATTCACTTTTTATCTATACAGAGATCTAGCGGTCATAATTTTGACATAATTTGTCGCTTGTGAGTTCACTGACTTTCTGTTCAGGTATTTTTAGTTGTCTTGGGGCATACAAAGGGGAAACAGTGTGTGTGCTGAAGGCTTAACCCTGAAGAATGCTTTGGGTTCTCCTCATGCACTCAGCACAGAGAAATAGCCTTATTTACTTTACAGAGTGCTTCTGAGCTCTCTGGAGCTTTTATTTCCTGAACTGGTTTTTATTGCCATTCTTCTTGAGCCCTAGTCACATGACTATCTACACCTTTCAGAAGCGTTAAGAACAGCTCATGAAATATTTGATTATTTAAAAAAAAAACGTTACATTTTTTCTTTGTTTTAATGTGTACATTTTGACTGCTTTTATCGTGTTATAAAAATATTTTAATAGAATAAATATTTTAATCATTGTTGAAACCTTCAGCCTTTACAAATTCATACATTTATTGTGATTCTGTATATAAATAATAATTAAATAAATAAATAAATTCTGTATAGTGAACATGAACATGAACATATTTTGTGCAAGAACATGGTGATTTATAAGCCATGTTTTTTTTTAAATTATGACTTTTTGCAAAAAAAGGACAAAATAATTTGTATAATTGAATAATTGAATTTGTGCAAATTTTCTCAATTACAATCTTGATTTAAAATTCACACAAATATACACAGCACTGATTTGAATTTGTAGGCGTCAAATTAAAATGTTCAAATTCACGTTTTATTTGTCACATACAAAGCAATACACAGTATGATATGCAGTGAAATGCTTTTTTAAATTCATTTTAAATGAATGTTTTCATATTTTGTGCAAGATTTAAAATTCAGTTGAATAATTTTTATAAGCAGGTGTAGAAAACATACATTCTATACAAATTCAGATTCAAAATTCCAAAACACTACATCTGAGAGGGTTTGGGTGATTGAGGGGGTAAAGCATGGATTTAATTTTCACCATTTTGGCCACAATGAGCAGATAATGCAATGTTTAAAAAATCTAAACCTGGATTTAAATAATTACATTTTGTACATCTAGGTTGTCCTAGCACAATTATTATTACTTAAAACACTACACCTTTAAATACAAACTTTACCTAAATTACTATCTTACATGCCTCAGAATAGGATTTAAAACAATTATTGTCATTTTTAGTGACCCCACTGAGGGAACTTATCTAGTAAAAGTACTTCAGCAGAGGAAATTGCATCGGGCTGTAAACAGGTTATCAGCAAGTTTCTCACGTCTGCAAACAGACAGGACAATCTAAAACTGAGATCCCAGTTCCTTGTCAGTGTTTTCTTACCGAGATAATGATCTGAGCCATTGTTCCAGATAAACTGGAGGAGTTTTTATCGGCTATTTAAGCCTCTGAGGCTTAGAAAGCTGTTTCAACACTGACGAGACCCGAGTCATGTCCCCATGATGTGGATGCTTAATATTCTCCTTTGCACTCTGCTCTATAATCTTAGCTCTTGGTGCTGCCATGCATGCCCAGAGAAATGTGTGTGTGAGCCAGCAGCATCTGTGCAGTGTTTTAGGGTGCAGTCTATACCCTCTGACATTGCAGGAGACGTGAGGAAACTGAACTTGGGATATAACCACATAAAGGAGATAAAGGTAATGCTTAATATCTGTCACTTTGTCACATGCTTCTGTTGATTACTAGTGGTTTTCTTGTGGTATTTTCCATATGGGTTCAACATAAAAAGTTGTACTGGTCCACCACTAAGTCTGGAACTGATCTGAAGCTTGCTAATGGTTTCATAATGGGATATAAAAGCTGTTTCAATAGATTATGATTAAAACCTGCACTTTAGTCTTTGTGGGAAAAACACATAGGAAAGCATTAGAATTTATTCAAATAAAGTTCATTTTATGGAAAAGTGCCATACAACACCACAAACACATGTCATCCTCAAGATACACTATTTCTTTTCCTATTCCTATATCAGACAGAAAAAGGTATTTAAAAAATAAATTAGTGTTATACTGGTATTACAGTACTTGGTTATTACTTGGTTGATATTAAAACTAGATATTTTTGTTTTATAATTACATACAGAACAGCTCCTAGTGACTGTACAGAATGTACCTTATTCTCAAAATGTATTTTGTGCCAAGGATGCCTTTAACTACAGAAAACACTCCACTGAACTCTATATGATTTTTTTTTTTTGTTGAAACATACAACTCTTTAAATACAACTCATGTAAAAAAAAAAAACATCTGCAGTAAAAAAATTAATTAATGGTGCAAACTTTTTAAAGAATGGAGTATACCCTCTCAACATTCAACAAGGAAGGAGTGACCCTTGGTGTCAAATGATGGATAACTTGTCGCCAACTTGCAGAAGAGATGCATCTGTCTGTGGGAACTGTATAGAAGATCATTCACCGACACCAGCAACATTACAACTCGGCTGGAAGTTATTGTCACATCCACTGTACAGTCCTGACCTCGCTCCAAACCATTTGGGACATTAAAGGAGTTCCTGGGAGGCCGGTGTTTCAGACATGAATGTCAAGGCTCTGGAATAATGAGAAATCTTTTTATCTGGATGGTATTAAAGCAGTCGTGAAAAGCTGGGATAAGTGCATTACATTTATGGCATTTGACAGACACTCTTAACCAGTGCAACTTTTATCTCATTATACATCTGAACAAATGAAGGTTAAGGGCCCGACAGTGGAAACATAGTGATGATGGGGTTTGAATCTAGGACGTTTTGGTCAGTACCCTAACTACAGTACTAAGCTACCCCTGCTCTAGTGTATGAGGGTATTAACCCTGCATTAGTGTAGCAGGAGATTATATAGAGAAATAAAGGGAGTTTTTACACTAAGAAATGTACACAATCAAAAATGCAAGTCTGACTTAAATGCCACTCAAGGGCCCAACAGTGGCAGCTTGGTTGTGCCACTTGGTTGGTATGATTTACACTCACAACCTTCCAATCGATCACTTAGTGATTAAGAAAATCCATAGCGCCCCAACTGATGTGGATCTCCAGCTGTATGTGAATGCCATACAAAGTAACCGAATTTTTTTTTTACAATTCTTTATTGAGCGTAAGACATGAAAAGGTCAATAAGGTAGGAGGAAAAATGACTCTGTTTTAAATTCAAATCAGTGTGTGTCAAATGCAAAGGTGTGTGTGTGTGTGTGTTTGTGGTTTGAAGGTTGTAGTGTATGAGATCGGTTACATCTTTATAAACTTTGTAATAACCCCTTTACCTGTAAGATTAATCTTAAGGTTTTGTGAACCCTGCAACATTCTCTTTAGAACCATAAAAGTTTTAGGAAAAATGTTTTCTTTTAAATAATTTAGATTTTTTTTTTTACTTTCTTTATTATCTCCTCTTATTTATAACAGGAAGCTTTATATTGTACATGCTTTTCCGACAAATGACTAATTCCTCATTTAAAACCCTTTTCCACCTCAGAGTAGAGAACTGTCTGGCTTGAAAAGTCTTGAGGAAATCATCCTGTCATCATGTGGGGTGGAGCAGGTCAACGGCAATACATTCAGAGCACAAAAGCATCTAAAATCATTAGATCTCCAGAAAAACAAGCTGCGGCACGTCCCTCGTGGCCTTCCCTCCAGCCTTGAGATCCTCCAAATTAGTCATAACCAGATCCACGCGCTGCAGGAGTCTCCTCTGCACAGCCTGAGGAGACTTCGTGTGCTAAATCTGCAGAATAACCTGATTACCACGCTGCGCGCCAACACCCTCTCAGCACTGCTCAAGCTGGAGTCTCTCTATCTGAATGGTAATAAAATCGAGACCATACATGGAGCTCTCAGGTTGCCAGCACTGAATTGGTTTAGTATGGCAAATAATAAGATCTCATCACTGCCATCAGCGTTCTTCTCATCACTGCAAGCTTTAAAGACTTTAGACTTGTCAGCAAACCTTCTGTCCAAAGTTCCTCATAACCTCCCACAAGCCCTAATTACCCTGAATCTGGACAGAAACCAGATCAGATCGTTAAAGAGTCGTGATCTGGCTCAGATGCGGGACCTTACCACTCTGTCTGCTTGCTACAACAGACTGGTGTCTGTAGATGGCGGGCTTCGGTTGCCCAGTCTCACAGTGTTGGAGTTGGCAGGCAACCAGCTGCGAGTGCTGCCCAGCAGGGTGTCGGCTAAACTTGAGAAGGTTGACTGTGGGCAGAATCAGATACAGGAAGTGACTCATCAGCAGCTGTCTGGTCTGAGGAACCTGAAACATCTCTTTCTGGAGAACAACACCATCCGACAGTTTGAAACCAATGCTCTGAGGGACTGTGTTCACCTCACCAACCTGGCTCTGGAACAGAACCTCCTCTCCACCGTCCCACACGGGTTAGTTAATTTTATTATCTAGACTGACTACAATGTAAGAAGAAGAATCTTTTAAATCACTTTTTAGATGGTGATCCAGACAGTCAAGGTTTAATGTTGCCAGATCACTAAATTACACTTCTGAAGGTTAATTTGAGGTTATTTATATCTATTGGTTCAAGTTGTACCCAGTGGTTACAGTTGAATAGGATGTTCAGTATGAGTATATTGTGAAGAAAAGTCCTGGAATGAACACAGAACAGTCTTTATGATTACCGCAGAAGTCTATTGAGATTCAGGGAATTGGGATTCAAGTGTTGTTAAAATGTTGTTGTCTTGTGCAAAATCTTTACAGAATCCACTCAACAGTATATTATTAGTGACTATCATGATCTCTGTACCCTGTCTAGGCTCCCTGAATCACTAGTGCGCCTGGATCTGAAAAGTAATCGCATTGCCACCATTCAGGAGTGTGACCTAAAGCCCCTCAAGCGCCTTCAAGTGCTTAACCTGCGCAACAACATGCTCTCCTCGCTACCGGCCATGAGCCTGCTGCCCAGACTGAGGACTCTGTACCTAGAGGGAAACCTGTGGAACTGCACGTGCGAGCTCCTCAAAACCAAAAGTGCGCTGCTGGCTCGGGATGTGGATATGAGCACAGAATTCTGCACTGAACCTGTCAGTTCATCACTGGACATGTGGCAAGCATACATCATGGCTCAAGAGATGTGTGAGGAGCAGAACAGAGAGGTCTTAACAGTGAGCCAGATAGTAAACACAGACAATGAGGACTATGATGACTATGACTTTTAATGTGCTTGTACTTTAAACAGCGGGTTTAATAAATATAGGAAATACAAGGTACACTTCACTTTTTATACAGCACATACTGTAGACAATCGGATGTTTGGGGATTATTATTTATTTCTGTCATCATGTATCAAAATGTTTGTACAGTGATTCATTTTAAAGTGAAACTCTCTTATCATTATTATTGATAACAGTGGTTAGCACTGTCGCCTTGCGCCTCCAGGATCGATTCTTGCTATGGGACTGTGTGCATGGAATTTGGGTGTTCTCCACATGCTTGGTGGGTTTCCTCTGGGTATTCCTGTTTCCTCAAATAGTTCAAATACATGCAAATTAGGCTAAGTGGCATTCCCAAATTGCCCGTGTTATGTGAATGACCGTGTTAATTTTGACCGAAGGTCCCACTACGGTCGCAAAATGAGAATAAATGCTATTGTCACTATTGGCCTCCACAGCTCCTAGTTGGAATACAGAAGTTTGTAGATGGATGGATGGAATTTGGCCTTAGTTTGTGAATAAGCGTGACTGTATGTGTGTGTGCGTGCCCTGCTATTTAATGCAGGGTGTACCCCGCCTCGTGCCCTGAGGCTCTGTAATAGGCGTGACCGGGTGTACAGACGATGAGTGAGTATTTTGAAGTCCAGAGTCCAGATTTCCCCGACAGTAACACAAAGAACCACCAGATGGCGACACAGATCTTAATAGAGACACTTTAACACTGTTTCACTATTTAAATCCGCACTAAACAACGTTACATTACATTTTGTTTTATATAAACTATTAGGTGTTAATTTTATTTACTGGTCATATTTTTATTTACTTATTTACCTTTTATTCTTATAGGAAATAAAAAAGAAAATGTTGCTCAGTATGTTACTGTATTAGCTAAATAAACACGTTTTTGTATCAGCACTTCACTGAATTCAGGGGGGGTATAAATGTCAATATTATTAGTATTATTGTTGTTGTTGTCATTGTTGCTTATGTTTAATCAGAATAAGCATAGTTAGTTAGTTAGTTAATTGTTTCGTGTTTGTTTTGTACTTAAATCCACGCCACAAATCTCGTCTTTTTATTACATTACAGATCATGATCTGATTTTAAGAAACAGGAAGTGGTCGTCTTGCCTCATTTTTTTTTTTTTTGGATACGACACTTGAATTTCCGGTAAATGACCAATCAAAACGCTCCACGTAACTCGGCGAGTTCAGAGTGTAAAGGTTGAACAAGATGGCGGCCGGCAGTCTGAGGTGTTGGCAGTAACCGAATGGCTCGTTACCGGCTCGATTAGCGCGAGCTGTTTGTAAAACACCGATTTAGCGATGCCGGCTTGGTCGAGTCCCTGACAAACTTGGAATCTATTTAGGAATTTTTAACCCTCTCTATATATTTATTTTATATAAATGAAATGATGGCGCTAGTGTATGAGTGGGTATGGCGAGTTCTGCACGTCTTGCTCCAGCTTCAGCGCGCGGCCGTGTCCTGGTTCCAGGCGCGCGCGTGGAAGCGCACCTGGCTGCTATGGAGACGAGCCGCGGCCGCCGTGCTGCTCCCGCTCGCTCTCGGCGCTCCTAACCAGAGGAAGCTCGGGGCCGGGACCGGGGCGGGGAGGCGAGCGAGCCGCCGGTGTCGAGTGCTGACGGACGGGAAGACTCTGGAGAAGCTGCCGCTGCACATCGGGCTGTTGGTCGCGGAGGAAGAGGCACAGTACACCGACATCGCTAACGTGGTGGTGTGGTGTATGGCGCTCGGCATCTCTTATGTCAGCGTGTACGATAACGAAGGTAAAGTGCTTTGAGTTAATATTGTGAGATGATTATAGGAATAAATGAGCGAGGGAAGAGCCGCATCCCAAACGCCCCAATGTTCCCTGTATGAGCACGCTCGGGTGAGCGTGGAGGTAAAGCTGCTGCGCGCTACATCGTGAACGCGCTGCTCGATTTGGGACGCGGCCCGTGTCTGAGACAGTCAGGTGCTCTTCTCTCATCACACTTCTCCTTTTGGGGATTTTCCAGATTTTCCTCAGCAAGCAACTTTGTAAGCCTTATGGCCTTCTCTAAGGGAACTGAATGTAGTAGTAATAAGCAGAATAGTAGTAACACCTCTACTACAATTTTATATTAAAAGTATTTGGCCGAATTTGTTAATGATTGAATTCCAGGTGAAGTTTAGTCCTAATGCATCAGCATACCAAGAAATCTTGAACGGCACTATGCATCCAACATTGTGACAACAGTTTAGCGAAGGCCCCTTTCTATTCCAATATGAGTCCCAGTGCACAAAGCAAGCACTATAAAGACATGGTTTGATGAGATCGGTGTGGAAGAACTCGACTGGCCCGAACACAGACCCCTGATCTCGACCTCATCAAGCACATTTGGGATTTCTAGGCAGGCCGTTTCGTCCAACATCAGTGCCTGACCTCATAAATGCTCTACAAAATGACCTGGTGCGAATTCCCACAGAAACACTCCAAAATCTTGTGGACAGAAGAGTGGAAGCTGTTGTAGCAGCAAAAAGGGGGACGAACCCTGTTGTAATACAAGTGTATAAGAAAGCTCAAGGGAGAGGTAGGTTTCCCACCTTTCATGTGGAATTCCAGGGTTCAATTCCCACCCAGTGCCCAAACCCCAGGCACTGGATTTAGTGCCGTATGTCTGTGTCTGTGTCTGTGTGTGCGGATGGGATTGTCCCCTCAATAGGAGCAGGCGAAAGACTAACATGCATAAAAGCCTTACTGTAAATGTTGTGAGCCTTTCAAAATATCACATTTTTCAAAATATCACATTTTTATCTTGTATATCATATTTTTACGCTGTAACAATCATGCAGGAACTCCCTGGCCCTAAGTTAGATCCGAGCGCGGTTTAGTGTCTGTGTAAAGTTTCACGTTCTCTTGTGGGTTTCCTCCCGTCCTCCCAAAACACACCAGAGGTGAATGTCCATCCCACCCAATTCAGGGTGTATTCCTATTTCACACCCAGTCTTCCGTAAATTGCTTTCTGAAGATGAATAATGATCAATAAATAATAGTAATGATGATGTTGATGAATATAGAAAATATGTAGTAAAATAAGAATGTAATCAGAGATCAAATGCATCTAATATATGGTGAAAATTTATCTATAAGCTGTTGATTGCTCCCTTAACTTTCAGAAATGTTATAAACGTATGTCATGCGGTAAATTCCTAAATGATGACTAATGTATGAGATAATCTAATAAAACTTCAGGATTATATGAAAACTGGGCTGACCACCAAAAACGTATTTATTTTTATTAATGAAAAAAATATTTTTTATTCTAAGAGATTTTATTACATGAAGTGATTTAATGTTCCAGAATTAATTTCTGTTGAGTTAATTCGATGGAAAATGAAATCATTCTCAAATATGTGAAGCACCTTTTACTGACCCATCGCCATCCATAAACGTGTTTACAGCAAGATGTTATCAACATCTTATTGCCCCTTGAAACACAGTGTAGTAAATACGGGGCTGTAGTTGCCAACGTGTCCATGCATGCGAGTTGAAATCCTTTCCAAACACACCACTACTAATGGACACTGTGTTAGGGCTTTAGATCCCGTATGTTACTTAATGGCCTGAACTGTGACCACCTTATTGCAAAGTAAAGTGAGATGTGTGTGAGGCAAAAGTAACCAAAAAAAAAAAAAGCTCAACATCTTTAAAATTACGTAAAAATAACGTCTGTTCTCTTCTCATGAATGGTGAGTCTGTTCCTCACACAACTGGATGTTTCTTTTTTTTTATTTTATTTTTTGCACCACTCTGTAATCTCTAAAGACGGTGGTGCATGAAAATCTGTTGATCAAGGAATCTGTCACCGTTAAGTGTTTGTCACTGAGTTCATATTTTTCATTCTGCGGTTTGAAAAGGCCTGTTTTACACAAATCAGGATGTAGAAATGTAGAAATAAAGCACTTTTTGTAAGTCGCTCTGGATAAGAGCGTCTGCCAAATGCCTAAATGTAGAAATAGTCTTCAGTTTGGGAATATTTCAACATGCTGTGTGTAGGACTGAACTGCACTTGGCTTCACCTTTAACCCTGATTAGGCAATTCAACAAGCTCAGCGTTTAAAATTAAAGCAGAACACTTGCTTACACTCTTTTTGTGGCTCAGTACATCATTAGAGATCTAAATCCGTCTGTGTTTTTATGGGTCTCAGTTACTGATGCTGAAATCCGATGGCTTCTACAACAGTATCTCCTTTTACTAAATGAAAGACAGCTACTAGTGCCTCCCTGTGTAGTTTCCACTCCTCTTGTATTCTTGAATGAAGTCTGAGCGTTTAATATTACAGCACTGATTTTTGTCCTCTAGGTGTGTTTAGCCGGAACAATTCCAGACTGATGGAGGAGATCGTGAAGCAACAAAAGGAGCTCCTGGCCTCTGACAGCTGCAAGCACTCGGCCGAGCTCCTGAATAATGGCCCAGAAACACAGGAACAAGGTGAGGGCCAACTCCCCGAATTGCTGGAACAAGCTTTTCAGGTGGAACCTGTCAGGACTCACCTCATGCATCATGCCTCTGATGGCTTCTTAAAAAATTGGCTGATGGGCGTGTCTGTGAAAAATGTTTAATGTGGTGCTTTGATGCTTTTAACCTTTTGTTAAGAATCTGAATGGTGTGGCTGGGAGAGGAAACTTCTCTGTCTTTCAGGGAAAAATGAGGTAAAGGAAACATTTAAGCTACCCATGGCAATGAAACCGCTAGTAATAATAATCATTAGCGATGGGGGAAGAAAGTGATTCGGTTATGATTCTTCTGTGTGGCAATACGTGTATTTCTAAAATATACTTTTTTTTAATTTTTTTAAATAAAAACATTTTATCTAAATACTGTATGTTTGCAGTTGACGTGGTAAAAGGTTACAGTTCCTCTATCATCCTGCAGGTGGTGCACTTTAAACTAGTCACACACTGGCAGAGGCGGCACAGCACCTGTGTGATAGGAGCAAGTTATATGTTTCTAAGATTGTATATATCTATAGAATCGAGATGTTTACAAAATCGAGATACGTACTTATAGAATCACAATACAGATTGACTTAGCACTCGGGTATCGTGATCTTATCGTATCAGGTCGACTCTAGTGTTTCCCATCCTTCATAACCACAGTGACGGGATTTAAAGTCATTTTACTGGTCATTTAAAGAGTTACACTAATTGATTCTGATTTAAAGTTGTAATCTTCAAGATTACAGTTGAATTCGAACGTTTTTACGCTCTCAGATCGAGACCCTGAATGTGTTTGGTTCACTGATGCTTATTTATTATACATAAAGATATATTAATGAGATAATGAGAGAGAAAAAAAACGCAATCAGTACGATGTTCACATTTCCCTTTGTGAATATGATATAAATTAACTAACTTACCAGAGTTGAAATTAATTCATTAATTATTTCATGTATACATTATTGACTCGTATACATGAAATAAGGCACAAAAAATGTTTTTGGTACTCTAAAGGTATAGAATATTTAGTTCCTGCTATGCAGACGGGTTAAGTTACATGTTAACCAAGCAAAGTTCCTTTTTTTTTTTGTTCGTTTGTTTTGAACTATTGCCCAACCTTAATTCATACAAATGTATGCAAAATGTGTTCAAACCATGTGACCAGAAACACAAAATGTTTACCAGCATTTATCGTGCTGGTACCAGTGGTGTAAATGTACCGATCCACACCTTTTCCGTTAGGTTTCACCCTCAAATCGGCTTTCGGTTGTTTTCTGCTGTCCTGTGTGATCTCTACTTTGATTAAAAGTCTTTGGCGCAACTATGTATCTCTTCTTTGTAGAATGTTTTTGTTTGCTCGTGTCTTTCTTCTCAGCTCTGTGCGCAGTCATGTTTCTTCCTCAAATATTAAGAGCACTAGTCATGTGACTAATTCTGCTTTTCAGTAACTTTTAAGGATTTTTTTAAAAAATGCATTTAATGTAGAAGAATTTTTGTCACATTTTACACAATAAATATTTGAATTATCATTGAAACATTCAGCCATGAAACCGAGTATACGTTTATTGTGAATGCGTTAAAATCTAAATTAAATACATTGTTAAAAATTCTTTATTCTTTGGTAAGCAGAATCCAATTGAAAAGAAAGTTCATGAACAGATAATTTTAATTATAAACGGAAATATTGGCTGCTGTACTAAATAATGGTAATTCAGTGATACACTTTTGTGTGTGTGTTTGTAGTGTCAAGGTGCCAGACGGTGGTGAAGGTCTTGTCTCCAGACGACGGGAAGCTCAGTATCGTGCGAGCGGCGCAGCAGCTGTGTAAGGCCGTGGAGCAGAAAGAGCGCACACCCAAAGACATCGACGTCACTGTGTTGGACTCCTTACTGCGAGGTCAGGGATCATTACAAACCAATACACCATGCAGTATGTTTCAGAGCAAATACACACACATACACACGCGCAACACCGTGCCATCCATCAGGTTTCATACTGTGTTCAGAGATAAGTGTCCGGATCTGACGGTTCAACGTCACCTGGTGGAAAAATATCGAACGGCTTTAGTGTGAAGGTCATTGTTTTGCATGACGATGATATTGGTTAGGTTGAGCAGGAAGCAGCGTCGAAGTCGAGAACACGGATGCTCTGAGACTAAAACGTAACATCCATTAATATATTGACTTTATCTTTTAATACTAGATAAAGTCTAGCAAGAAATATAGGTTTCACCCTTTTTTTAAATACACATTCTGTATTTTTATCTGATGAATATTCAACAGGCCTAGTAAAGCATTTAGGACTTTAAGGGTCTGATCAGAGGGCTGAGAGTTCACATCCCAGCTCCACTGAGCTTGAGAAAGAAATGTCTCCCAACCCCCTTACTTTTCTTAGCTTGCACTAGTAACTAGATTTAAATGTTGTCTCTTTTTTCCCCCCCCCACGTTGCAAGAAGCATTACACGCATAAACTGAAGGATTCTGATAGTAAATACAGTTCCAGCTCTGATAGTGGGACACAAAGGTATTTACGTCTGTTCTAAAAGAAGATTAAAATGATTACGCTCCTAATTCCATCTGCTGTAGACCTTCAGATACGTTTACCTTCACATTTACCTTCTGCTTTCATATGGAGCTACTTACAATACGGACAGGATACAACTGAAAGGGTTAACGCTGCACAAGGACGAAACGATGCGTCGGCCTACTGACGTCAGCATTTGAACTCGACCTTGCCAGATGATTATTTTTTTATTTTATTTATTTTTGTCTCTCTCCATCCATTATTTTTTCCCCAGACTTCAAGAACATCCCAGACCCTGAGCTGGTGCTGAAGTTCGGCCCGGTGGAGAGCACGCTCGGCTTCCTGCCCTGGCACATCAGACTAACCGAGTTCATGTGAGTGTCACATGGGTAAATCCAGTCAAATCATATACGTATACATTTCTGTTTAAACATAATAGCCTGGATTTATTTTTGACACAGCTGTCAATAATAAAGTAGTGTTTAAAAACTATGCATACACTTCATAAACAGCAGGATAGAAAATGGATTTAGAAATATAAGGGGTGTTCAAGTCAAACCAGGACATGGCTATGAGAGTAAAACCATTTTTATTTCTCTATATAATCCCCTGCTACACTAACGCACTAGAAAGTTTTCTCAGTACATGCTTGTTTCATGTCTAAAACGCTGGCCTCCCAGGAACTCCTTTAATGGACCAAGCATGGGGAAATGGTTGAGAGAGGGGGGGAGGTCAGGACTGCACGGGGGTTGTGACGAGTTCCTTTAATGTGCATGTGAAGTAATGTTTGTGAATGATGTTCAGTACAGGTCACGCATACAGATGCGTTTCTTTTGCAACTTGGTGACAAATTATCTGTCGATTTCAAGGAGTTCCACTATCTGAATGTTCACGGGAACGACTGCAGTGGGCTCCGAGCCACCTCTGCTTGGATCAGCACTCACAAAAGGCCTTTAAAAAAAAAAAACTTTTGCACTATTTAAATGTTTTACTGTGATTATCATCATACTGTGCTTGAAGTCTTCTGTAAACATCAATGGACTTTACCCCATTGTTTGTCTTGAACTCGTCTCCCATTTATGTACGTCAAGGTAGCACCAAAGAGACGTTAAACTACACTACCTATCATGTCTACACTACACCTACCTGTATGTCGCATGACATTCATCACAAGTCCTGGTTTGACTTGAACGCCCCTTGTGCAGTGTAAACTTACAATTTAGTTTGCTGTCAAAGATTAAGAAATGTATTAAGTAAAATAATATATACCTTTTGTGAAATGAAGGTGAATTTAGGCATTGTTACGTAGATGATAGTTTTATAGTTTTTCTTGTTACCCAGCCTAAACAGATTTCTACTCAGATTAACTGCCTGGATGCCGTATATAACTCCACCTGTCTTGGTGAGAGCATGTTCTTCATGTAAAAAACACACAGCATGGTGATGTTCAAGGGCTAATTTCTTTGCTTATGAAGGATTATCAGTTACTCTCTTTTTGTTACTGTTTTTAAAGAGCAGAAAGTCTGAATCTTCTATACAAGAACAAATCATTGGAGATCAGTTTAATGGGTAGGTTGTCAGGTAGTCAGGTTTCCACATAAGGATTGCATCAAGACACTATGATGAGTCATTTACTGATTTGTCACAGGCTAAAATGCTTCATTTCCAACACTGATGAACCCTATTTAAACCCATACCATTCCATCCTCTGTAAAAAAAAAAAAAAAAAAATTTTTAAGGCTAAGTGTGTCCTTCATTGCTTTTAGTTCTAACCCATACTGTTGTCTGCATTTCCTTGAATATCCACTTGATGGCGATGCATCACCTTTTTTTTATGATCCTGTACAGAATACAAAATTTTCACTTCCTGGATTAATATGGACGTTGGTGTTCAAGTCTTTGTTTATTATAGTGCCTGATGGTGTATTTCCAAACTTTGAGCGTGACTGACGTCCAAAATGAAGAATAGGATGGCTTACATCATTCAGTCGTTAGAGACTCGAGACAAATTGTCTCCTTATTATTTACACTAGTGCAGCATTCATCTTTTTTTTTTTTTTTTTTTTTTAGGATGCAGACATTATGTAAAAATCTATATCCAGATATTTAAAGATAGAAAGTGTAACTCTGTAAATTGCTGTAAGAGCATGTTTTTTTTTGTTTTTTTTGATGATGGTAATGTATTAAGATCTGTACAGTAATTAGTAACTGATCCAGTATTAAGATTTATGAGAAAGCTCCTGTTCCATCAGGAAATAAATAAATAAATTGTTTCAAAGCCATCAGTTTTATTTTTTCTGTTAAGAAACGGTTTAAAGTGTGTGTTTTAATTTCAATGGCATTAAAAACACAATCACCAGGGAGGTGCAAGAAAATAGAAACTCGTATGAAGACGCGACACTGAGGCTGATTTCTTTCTGGCCTAGATTTCATAAAATAACGTCCACTGAGGCTCATGTAGTCAAGAATAAACTGCTGACACTTTAATAACACGCTGTGATTTAGAAGGTGTGTGACTCTGTACAATACGTTTGAACCATTATGATCACTCATTGGTCTGTCTGTTTTTCTGTCTCTCTTCCTCACAGCTCTTTGCCTTCCCACAAAGACGTCTCTTACGACGACTTCCTCTGCGCTCTCAGGCAATACGCGGCCTGCGAGCAGCGCCTGGGGAAGTGACCGAGTCCTTCAAAGAAAAAAAGAAAAAAACCTGAACTGAAAGAATCTTACAAGAGAGACTTCCTCTCTTTCTCTCTATGTTTACAAGACACGCAGCTGAGCATCAGCATCCTGACGCCGCATCAGCATCTCTCCTTCACGACACACACGGCCATGCGCTGACCCTGTACCCCCAGGCTCTGTGTGTGTTTGAATGAGTAAATACATGTATTTGTAAGTGTGTGTATGTGAGCGTGAGCCTGCCCTGCTGTGCGTGTACACGGAATAGAACGTCTGTTCATCCTCGAGCGCCTCCAGAGACTCGGTTAGCAATATGGTGTAAATTTTTCCTTTCATGCTTCGTTCCGTTGTGTGTGTGTGCGTTTTCCGTGAGGAAGAGATGTTGCCAGGACCGCGCACTGACAAAGAGGAACATTACGATGTGAAAACCAGTCACATCATCTTGGGAGCATGCGTCACAGGGAAACTCATTAATGACTTAATTGAAATAATCTACTGCAGTTGCAATGAATCAATGAGTCGTCGATGAGACGGTATGTGTGTGTGTGTGTGCATATGAGTGTTCTGTGCTCAGGCCACTGATTGTATAAAAAAAAAAAAACTTGACTTATGATTTATAATTGATAGCAAAAATTTTTGTGATCACATAGTGTTCTGTTTTGGGTTTTTTTCCGAACTGTTCAAAAGCTCCGTCCTACAGTTTTCCTTTTAAATAAGTAAAATTTTCACTTATTTCTTTTTCTTTATAAAGTAAATACATGCCTAGCATTAGGTGTGGATGATGTGGTAAAAATGTATGATGCATACGTGAGGAGGAAAAAAAAAATCAGCACCCCAATATGCAATATGTTTATTTTTATTTTTATTATTTTTATAATGTTCATAAAATTGTTTGCAGGAACGGTTCGTCATCCAGACTCGTGTCTGTAACACTAGAGTAGGTGGTTTTAAGAGTATCTGTAATGTCTTTATTACTGGATCTGGATCCAGTCTTCTCACGGTCACTTTACAGCATCGTCACATCGCACATCTCCTAATCGGCATTCCTGGGAGACGAGCCCTTAGAAGCGAATGCGGATGTTGTGGAGGAGACACTGCACAGATTTTTACACCGTAATGCTAACCTCGGAGGCTTGTAAACGACAAGGACGTTGCCATTTGTTGGAAGTCTTAAACCGGACAGTGTATTTATTAGTCATGGCTCATCGTATAAAAGGGGGTGATGTAATAGTGTCCAGTGTGAATGCTTAATAAATGTTACTGAAAAACCTGAAGGAAGATTGAGTTCTTTGAGACATTGAATTACATTTAATACAGCAGAAAATGTCATCTTGGCGAGTTAAGTGTATTTGAAATGTAGTTAAAATCATTTAGCCGTTTGTAGTCGAAGATTACAAGACCTGAAATGTGAGATTATTAATCCTGTTTTTGCAACAAAAAAAAAAAGTTAAACCTTAAAAATGTCACCAGCCAATGTTAATTTTTTTTTTTTTTTTTTTTTTAGAAAGAAGCTAATGTTTAAATAGCAAATTATGTCTAGACATAAACGTAATAGTCTTGTATTTGTTTTATTGTAATCTTATTACACAAAATAGTACATACAGTACATCCGGAAAGTATTCACAGCGCATCACTTTTTCCACGTTTTGTTATGTTACGGCCTTATTACAAAATAGATTTAATAATTTTTTTCCTCAGAATTCTACACACAATGCCCCATAATGACAACATGAAAAAAGTTTACTTGAGGTTTTTGCCAATTTATTAAAAAAAATAATAATCTGAGAAACCTGAGAAATGTACATAAGTATTCACAGCCTTTGCTCAATACTTTGTCGATGCACTTTTGGCAGCAATTACAGCCTCAAGTCTTTTTGAATATGAT
>JAOVVA010000035.1:10446989-10457764 GCA_028565275.1 Leiocassis micropogon | reverse complement strand
TTTGTGCCTCGAGACAATCCTGTCTCGGAGGTCTACAGACAATTCCTTTGACTTCATGCTTGGTTTGTGCTCTGACACGAACTGTCAACTGTGGGACCTTATACGTGACGTCAGCCGACCGCATCTTTTCACTCAGGCACCGCTGGGGGCGGCGTAACACACTCGAACTTGCGATCCACTCGGAGGCCGGAAATAGTACATATGGGACAATATTCAAGATGCTATCACTTGCCAGGATGTCTTTTTTTTTTCTTTACACTGAAAGAATAATTTTAAATAACCTTTAAATAAATCCAACTCAATTATTACACAATGCATGAACATTCATAATGAACTCGATAGGGATCGCCACAAAGCAGCTTTACAGACATCCAGCTGTAATGCTTTCCATCCATAATGTACAATCCAGATGTGACTGGCAAGCGGGGGGGCATGGGGTACAGGAATAGTAGAGGAACTAGACTCAAAAGGTAGACAAAGGGTAGTTACTGTACAGTTGGAAATCATTACACATCAGGGCAATGTTCAATGCTCGATTCTGATTGGTCAGAAGTATTAAGTAGGTTAATTTTCTATAACAGCAGCTTTAACAAAAGCGCAGCTGCGAATCACAGCTGTATTAATTCTTGTTTCTATAGTAATGATTTACACAAGGGCTTCATTTAAATCCTAAATAAACTGCTTCACAATTATAAACTGCATTCTGCATGTTTATGTCTCAATCATTGGGCTGTCCAAAATAAATCATGTACAGTATGAGCACATCATCTCCTTGTGCTTCTGTGAAATTTTTTTAAAAAAGAATATCAACATTACTTGCACACAATAACATTTTCTTCAACCACCTTTAGTTTAGTTTTGGTTCACCTTTTGATTACATTGTGGTGGCCAGTTTTTTCTTTCATAATTTGAGTCCAATACCTGGACCCTTTACACTGATTAATCTCTTGTACATGTCAGCGCTAGGCTTTCGTCAGCACACTTCGCGTTGTAAACAGCGTTTGTTCAAATCTGCCCAGAATTACGAGAGACGTCTGGGTTTGTGCTGATATTTATATTCATCGTTGTTGAAACCTCTATTCTGATTGGTCAGAAGGCGTTGACAAATGTTCCGTAGCAGAACATTATAGCAGAACCAAATCACAAATCACATACAAGTATACGGTGCAGAAACAAATACAGAAGTTCTGATACATTATAGTATCTATATTAACAGATCACAAAACAATGTGTGTGCTAAACCGAAAGACCAGAATGACCAGTTTAGTGGAAAAAACACCTAAAAATGCCCAGGGTGGAGATGGGTGGAGAAGAAAGCATACCATATCGCAGCATCGTGGGGGTTAGTGTTATGGCAGAGTTATGGATATTTATGGTTGAACACAGATTGAAGGAGTCTCCAGTTTTTCTGATACAGGAAAGCCTTCAGGTCAGAGGAGTTTATACTGTTTGTGCTAACATGACAAGCTGGTGAGGGAATGACTGCTGCTAAAACATAACCGATGATCAACGTTGCTTCAACTCACAATCCTGTTGTTGATTATTTTCCTATAGTAGCACAACACCGAGTGTTTTATTCCTTACATACTGTACACAAAGGTCTATAAATATTCGAAGAAGGATGCAGTTTTCAGAATTTTGCCTCTGTACACAACCACAGTGAATCTGAAATGATGTTGACTTCAGCTTTAATTTAAGGTGTTTACAGAAAAATATTGCATTATTCGTTTAGGAATTTATTTATTAACTTATTTCACTTATTTATTACATAATCCCTGACTAATAGACAACTGATAAGCCATTTGATGGCCAGCTGTGGCCTGTCTCTTAGTTACTACATGACAATCAAATTTGATGTTGATTCCAAGTGTTGACTTTACACTTGATAACTGTTCATGGGAACTCTCCAAGTCTCCAAGTACAGTCCAAAGAGGCGCCACTGACAGAGGCTATCATTAGGTATATTTTTTAAAAACAATGATTGCACTAACAATCTCAGCAACACAGAACCGCATAAAACAATTAAAATGGATGATCACAGAATTCTTTTCTTGGTAAAGAAAATCCGCTTCATGGCAAGTCATGAACTATCTGCAGAAGGTAGGCGTATCATTGTCAAAGTCTACAATCAAGAGATGCCTTCATGAATGTAAATACAGAGCGTTTACCACAAGATGCAAACCACTAGGGACGCTGAAGAACAGAAAGACCAGATTAGTGTAAAAAAAAACCCACCTAAATATGCCCAGTCCTGATACAAGAATAACTTGTAGCTGAATGATGGGTGGAGAAGAATATGGGAAAGGAAAGAAAGGGCTCATGTTCCAAAGTATACCACATCACAGTATGGTGGAGGCGGTGTTACGGCATGGGTAGATTTGGTGAAACGCTGCAGAACAAAAAATGCACAAAGACAGCAGCCCATGGCAAAGAAATGAAATGATCTCACAGCACTTGACATCAACCCAACAGGGCATTTTTACAGTATCTTCTTTTGAAGACAAGACTGAGGACAGAAAGACCCACAAAGAAGAAGCAGCTGAGGACCCCTCAAAGCAGCACTTGGGAGGAAACCTCTCTTTTCCATGGATTTCAGACTTCAGGCAGTCAGAGACTGCAATGATTTAGCATCCAAGACATATGATAAAATAATTATTATGTTCATGATCGCTAGTTTGTTCAATTACTTTTGGGTCTTTGGAAGAAAACAGAGGCTTGCAAAATAGATGGCTGAAATTCCTAAATGGTTAAAATAAAGTAAGTCTACACTTTAATGAGATCTTGTTTCTTTCATTTTAAATCCATTCTGGTGTTTAACAGAGACCAAAATAAGACAATTATGTGACTGTCCAAATACTTGGACAGTCACATAATACAACGATATTTAACAGACAGTATTTTTTTTTTGTTGAGATTTTATTTTCCTCATACAGTAAACACAAATCTCACGTGTTTGATAGAATATGAGAGTATGTTAGTGCTTAAGCCGCTTAGAAAATTGATTGGTTCTCTGCTTTGTGGATCCTGACTGGCAGAAAATGGAACGCTCATTCGGCTGTCGGCGTTTCATGTTCTCTGGCTGAGCACGAGCAGAAGAACAGGAGCCGAGGCCCAAATGAGCCGCCACTGTTTATAAAGCGCTCGCAGCTGCTTTGGGGAGTTCAGTGAAGAGAAGCTTTTGCACTTCTCTTGGACTTGTTGGGTTTTTCTTATCCACTGGAGCATTCATTCAGTACACGCTAACAGGAGATGATCTAATCGAAGCCAGATTTGATTATTTAGAAGACATCTGCTCAGCAGTGCCGACGCTTTCGGTGTAATAAAAAAGTTCAGCTCAAACTCAACATAATCAGGCTTACGTAAATAATTATTTGATCCCATGCAGATTGTGTAAGTTTGCCCACTTACAGGGAAATAATAATCTATAATTTTTTATCATAGGTTTCTTTTAAAAGATAGAGACAGATTATCAATCAAAAATCCAGAAACTCATTACATAAAAGCCATAAATTGTGTTGCATTTCAGTGAGTAAAAAGTATTTGATCCTCTGATTCGACTTATAATGTGCTCATGTGGTTCACAGAATAATTTAGGAAGGTGCTTCTAACAAAATCTTCCATTCAAACCTCACCACCATGGGCAAGACCAAGGAGCCGTCAAAGGACGTTAGGGACAAGCTTGTAGACCTGCACAAGGCTGGAATGGGGTACAGAAAAATCAGCTAGAAGCTTGGTGAAAAGGAACAACTGTTGGAGTGATTATTCGCAAATGGAAGAAATACAAAATAACCATCAATCGCCCTCGGTCTGGAGCTCCATGCAAGATTTCGCCCTATGAGGGATGATCATAAAAGGGGTGAGGGATCAGTTCAGAACTACACAGGAGGAGCTTGTTAATGATTTCGAGGCAGTTGGGACCACAGTCACCAAACAAACCATTGGTAACATGGATTGAAGCGCTGCAAGGTCCCCCTCCTCAAGAAGGCATTGATGTTTGCCAATGAACAGAAAAGGATTGGGAGCAAGTGACTGGACCGAAATTGAGCTTTTTAAAATTAACTCGACTTGCTATTTTTGGAGGAAGAAAAATGCTGACTATGACACTAAGAACACCATCTCTACAGTCAAGCACGGAGGTGGAAACATCATGCTTTGGGGCTGCTTCTATGCTAAAGGTACAGGCCGACTTTGCTGCATTGAGAGGCAAAATGTATTGTCAAATTTCCGATGAGAACCCTCTAAAGATGGTACGTGGATGGGTCTTCCAGTATGACAATGATCCAAAACATACCGCCAAGGGAACAAAGAAGTGGCTCAAGAAGTAGTACATTAAGGTCATGGAGTGGTCTCCAAACCTTAACCTCCAAATAGAAGATTTATGGAGGGAGCTGAAACTTCAAGTTGCCAAGCGACAGGCAAGAAACCTTAAGGATTTAGAGAAGATCTGTATATAATAGTGGACCAAAATCCCTCCTGAGACGTGTCCAAACCTGGCAACAAACTAAAGAACCGTCTTACCTCTGTGCTTGCCAACAAGGGTTTCTACACCAATCATGTTTTGCTTGGGGATCAAATAATTATTTTCCTCAATATAAGGCAAATTAATTTATAACTTTTGTATTATGTGTTTTTTTTTCTTTTGTATTATGTGAGCAAACTTAAATAATAATTATTTCCCCACTATATATCTCTCAGAGAGAGCTTAATAATAATAATAATAATAATAATAATAATAATAATAGCAACCAAAAGATAAAACTGAATATAGATTATTCACACAACATGTTAGAGCAACAGCAGCCACCGTGTGAGCAGAAGGACTTTATTTAATACCTGTTCCAATAACCAGATCCCCTCTGTTTGCAGTAATATGTTCATCCTCTGTGGGTTTTATGCTGTAAATTGGATTCTGCTTTCAGTCTGTGAATAAAATAAATCCCATGATGAAGCAGTGAGATGTTGTGCATGTTTACTTTCCTGTTTATTCAGAGCTGGGCAGAAAATCTTCGCTCTGGCACAGTGCTGTGTTCCTCTAATCAGTGCCGAGTCCTCAGTCATGGACAGAGCCAGGTGTTGCTGTAAACGATTTCATTCTTCAGCAGTCTGTTAAGTGAAGTGTAAGTGTACGTGTGTGTGTGTGTGTGTGTGTGTGTGTGCAAGACAGAGAATAATGTGTAAATGGTATGCAGAGAAAAAAAAAATTAACATGCAGATGTGGTTAAAGTGATATTTTAGGTGATCTTATGTTCTATGCGGTGTAGACAGAAATGAACTTAAATGTCCTGAATCTTTGCAAGATAACCCCTCATGAGCTACAAAAAGCTACAAAAGCTACAAAAGCTTGTAGCATTTTTTGTACATAAATATTATTGCAATTGCATAAATATTCACCCCTATTACAATGAAACGTAATTACTTTCCCATACAATCAGAAGTCACATAAATTCACATAAAAAAAAAAACTGTGGGTTCCATCAGTCCCCTTCAAGAACAAATGTTAACCATCTATACAACCACCTTATACACCTTATACGTCACTATACAGTACTATACCCATGTAAGCACAACCACTTTACATTTTTATATACATATTATGTATTTTTTTCTTTAACCATTAGGCTTAGGCCAGCACTTACATATATATAATTTCCTATCTTCCCCATCTCATACAGAGGTGAAAGGTACTGAAAGTAAAAACATTTACTTTCCTACTTACTGTGATACTTCTCCAAGTATCTATACTTAAGTTAAGTTAAGTCTTTATTTTGTCACATATACATTACAGCACAGTGAAATTCCTTCTTCGCATATCCCAGCGTAACTGGGGTCAGAGCGCAGGGTCAGCCATGATACAGCGCCCCTGGAGCAGTTAGGGTTAAGGGCCTTGCTCAAGGGTCCAACAGTGGCAACCTGGTGGATCGACCTGCTGATCTTTAGATCAGTAACTCAGTGCCTTAGCCCTCTGAGCCACCACTGCCCACTAAAATATGGTAACGCTTCACGATTTTGCGTGTCATCAGGGGCCATGCTAATCTTCTCTGTATCGTTCCAATTTTAGTATACGCGGGGCCACTTGTTTTTATTAGTGGATATTTTTTTACTTTTACTCCACTAAATCCTACCACCAATATCTGTACTTTCTACTCTGCATGGAGTTGCGTTACATAACGGCAGTGATGTTTAGTAGTTGAACTGGGAATATCACCACCTGTTGATGATTATGCATAATTGCATGATTTGCTTTCTCTCAGTGAAATGTTTGATCATGTAGCAGGTGTTTGAAATCAGAAGCAGAGATGTGTGCTGACAGCAACAAATTGGAATAAGAGAGAGAGAGAGTTTCTTTTACTGTGAGCTTACTGTTGCTCAAGTACAAAAGTAAATGGAGGACTTCTACTTTTACTTGAGTTATATTTTACCTAGGATATCTCTACTTTTATTCAAGTACAGGATTTGTGTACATTGCCCGCCATTGATCTTAGAATTAGTTAAATAGAATCAAATCAACCTACATGTATTTAAAGTATCACATAATTTCAATATAGCTTCACTCATTCCTGGGAGAACACAAAGTTTATAAGAGAAGTCTGGAACATTCGACATTACATCTCTCCATCATTGATTAGATCTTATAATCTGCCCATTGGTTATTTTCTTTAATATCATTGGATATGAGCCTCTAAACCACACATGACATTAGTGTTACTGTTGAACAACTGTTACATTTGAATGCAAAAGTTTGCACACCCTTACCCTGAGACTTCCTAGCTGATTGCTATAAAGTGCTGACGCGTCAGACTTTTTTCTTTTCTAAAACGGAATAAATCAGTAAGCTTCATATTGACATTTACACAAAGTTAGAAAACGAATCTTATGAACAATCAGAAATGCGAATTCAACAGAAAATGTTTTAATGCATTTCGACTGACAAGGTTAAAGTAAAATATTTATTCCTTGCATATCTTTATAATAATTTGAATGAAAAATATTTCTCAACACAGCGGTATAGTGCTGGTTTAACACTTTTCATTTGTGTTCAATTGGACCAAACACGGTCTTAATTCAACATTGTTTTTAGAAAAACATTTCCTACGGTGAAATCGGGAGATGTTTAAGCAGAAGCTGTGTTGCTATAATCCGCACCGTTCTGGAAGGTTCTGAAAGCGAAACCTGAGAGAAAGTGTAGAGAGACTGCACGAGAAACACATTGCAGTCGCTGAGCTAAGTGGAAAATTCATATCATTTCTTATGAGATTGCAAGGTAAGTGGAAAATCGAAACCGTTCATCATGTCAGTGCAGCATGAAGCCCACTGACAGAAAGTTTGTACACCTTCATCACCTGCATCATTCCTCACACTGACACATTGTAAAGAGGTAGCTGAGCTCTGGAGTTGATCCTCTGTGTAAATGATGCTCACTTTTACAATGCAGAATATACAAAGAACGGCGTGTTAGAGCGGGATGTATCGATTAGCCCGAGCTGAATGCTTATTGAGCTGTTTGTGTCAAGACAGGCTCCCATTAACACACATAAATAAACGTAAGGACTCACTTGTTTCTGTTTTATTGATCTGAGGGCCTATTTATAGCACACACTCAACAAGAGCTCCTTTTTTTGTCTCAGCAGAGCAGCTATGTCTCACTAACGCCACCCGCCTGGTTTATGAGATTAATGGCACCCTGATGCATCGTTTCCTCTCGGACAGCCTGCTGTTTGCCGATGGATAATGTTTCACTCAGCCACACAATTATCAGTAAAGGCTGGATATTGGCCTGGTTTCATTTTATTAATCACGCACATGTGCAAGCTTGTGGATTCACACCTGCCGTGTCTGTTTTTTTAAATTGTTAAATTCAGATTAAATTAAAAGAAATGATCATGTTTTCTTTATAATTACGTTTTAATTCATTGTAAATAAACCTTATTTTATATGCTATTTAAATAACATTTTGATTCATTCTAAAATTATTCTTGTAAAATGTAATTGCGAATGATTAAACATACTGTGTAGAAAACTTCAGCCACCCCTCGTTTTTAAAAAATATTATTTCCCATTATCATATTTTTTTGGCTCTCATTTTTGCCAAGATTTTGGTTTTCAGATATTTAGTCCAGTGCCTGTACCTGAACAGTTTCAGAGGAATGTCTTTTGTTTGTTAAGTCACACAGTGACCTGTGAATCATTCAAGCATGAATCAGTGAGAAACAGCTGCAGATGATGACAGATGATCAGGCTGGTGATTAGTGTACTGGTGATGCTGAATGCTGAGCGGTTGGAACAGATGAGAAGGGAAATGAGATTGCTGCTGAGGTTGAAACATGAGCAAGAATTTTTTTTTTAATTCTGTCTTTAGGCATTTTGCAGGGAAATATTTGTATGAATACTTGTATGAATATTTTTATTCTAAATTAAGTGCTACATGTTATATATAATGATATGATATATATGATAATATTATGATATTATTTTATATTATTATTAATATTATATTCATATAATATACATTATACTATTTTTCTTTTCCTGAAGTGTGAATATATTTATATAGTTTTAGTATACTTTATGCTGAAACTACTTTATGCCCCCAAGAATGTACATACAGTGGGTTGGTAATAAATTCAATCCCCTTCAGTGATTTTGTAATTTGATTTAATTTCAGATAGATTCAACATTTTGGCCATAAAGTTAAATTTTTTTTAATTACAAACCTTTATTTAAATTTGAGTCCAGCAGGCCCTATATATACAGTATATACACTGGGGCGTTAATGCAGCTCTGTGAATTTTGCTGTGTAGCTGTATTCATTACCGTACAGTAGCTTTGGCACTCTTAGATAATTAGATTCCTTTCTCTCCTTCCTTCTTTCTTTTTTAAAAATAACCATAGTACATAAAAAACTAGAATGCACGAGAACATGCTTTCAGACACATTGTCTTTCTTTCTGCATCCGCTGCCTTTCTTTCCTTCATGAATTGAATGAGAACATGCTAGAGCAATCATTCGCCCACTTGGCACTGAAGCATTGACACTGAGGCGCTGCTTCAGGACAGAGATCAATACACGAGTTTAATCATGTGGGGGAAATATTGGTATACACACCAGCACTGATTAGTGTGTGTGTGTGTGTGTGTGTGTGTGTGTGTGTGTGTACGCGCATTCCGATTCAGTGACATTGTTTAGCCCGCTGCGTGTAAGAGTGATCCATGAGTATATTACCTTTCAATCAATGCACAAATCCAAATACACAAAATACATAAGATAATTTTATACCTCATGGCCACGTTTAACAAAGTCCCTCACATGTACAAAGGAAACAAAGATTTATCTCATGACCTGTCCATGGTTCTGTATTAAAGCCTCTAATATAATGAAAGATCGCACCATTCTCACTCTTTTATCTTACTATTATATTAAAGATCTTCTCCTGACATAAAACCTTGAGCTAAGTAAAGAGCTAGTTAATGCAACGCTACACATCATTTATCTAACCTAATGCTTTACTTCATCTAACCCCAACCCTAAGCCTAACCTTAACCTCAGTAACTTAAAGGAAATGTTTCATCTCTTTAGTTTTTTGTTTGTTTTTCTTTTTAAACAAAAAAATTTATATTCCTATCATTGTTGGAAACACACCATGGTCCCCATCCTGGTATAAAAACATGCAACAGGATTTTCAAAAACATGAAAATCATGTTGTTTCATTCTATTGACATTTAAGGCCTGTGTGGCTGTGAGTCAGTGTTGTTCACCTAAATATGTAACTCGTGCGTGTACAGGTTTTTCGTGTTTAGACTGAGAGCATGAGTACTGCATGGGTCAAAACGCTGATGCATGAGTGTTTCCATGGCAACAGAGAGGCGGTAGGCATCTCGGCGCTGTGGAAACGACCTTTGTATCCTACACATGACCTTCAATTAAAGCTCCTGCCAGAATGCATCTCAACACACACACACACACACACACACACACATACACATACAGGCTGGTTTTTATGGCTGAGGCAACAATGGCATTGAAAAAAAATCCTGCAGCAGTGTTAAATTACAATAACAACAACAACAACAACAACAATAATAATAATAATATATAAATACTTATGTACTTACTGTATATGCAAAAATTGCATGTTTTGGCATTTATGTTATAATAATAATAATAATAATAATTATTATTATTATTATTATTATTAGTAGTAGTAGTAGTAGTAGTAGTAGTAGTAGTAGCTGTAATAATAAAAATAATAATATTTAAAAAGGCAAAACATAAAAAATAAAACATGCAAAGTTTTGCTCTATAAGTTTAATGCACTGCTCAGCAAAAAAAGAAAAAATAATAATAAATAATACACATTTTAGTATTTTATTGGACCGCATTTTGCTTTGATTATGGCAATGGCATCATTTAAATTATCTTATGCAACGTCTGAACATTTATTTCAGTCCAGAGTTGCGATAATTTTTCTCCAAGATCTTGTATTGATGATGAGAGAAACGGATTACTGAGTAAAGCCCAAAGATTTTCAATGGGTTTAAGATCTGGACGCTGTTGTGGCCAGTCCATGTGTGAAGATGATGTCTTGTGCTCTCACTCTTTCACAATTTGAGCCCAATGAATCCTAGCATCATCTTGGAATATACCCGTGCCATCAGGAAAGAAAAAAATCCATAGATGTGATAATCTGATCGCATTTTTTGGGCATACAGTGGTGTGAAAAACTATTTGCCCCCTTCCTGATTTCTTATTCTTTTGCATGTTTGTCACACAAAATGTTT
>JAOVVA010000035.1:10417513-10444924 GCA_028565275.1 Leiocassis micropogon | reverse complement strand
AAACATTTAAGTGTGACAAACATGCAAAAGAATAAGAAATCAGGAAGGGGGCAAATAGTTTTTCACACCACTGTATAACATTGCTGATCCTAGACCTGACAACCTGAAGCAACCCCAGATCATAACGCTGTCCCCATAGGCTTGTACAGTATTCACTAGGCATGATGGTTGCATCACGTCATGGGTGCATCACTGTCTCTCTTCGTACCCGGATGAAGCCATCACTCTGGATCAGAGTAAATCTCAGACTACTTGACCTTTTTCCAATGATCCACAGGCCATTCTTTAAGGTCCCTGGCATTTTTTCCCAAATAGCTTTACTGATAAGTGGTTTTCTTAAGGCTACACTGCTGTTTAGTCCCAAACCCTTTGAGTTCTATTCGTATTGTGCATTCAAATTTGCTCTTGCTTTCACTATAAAACATAGCCATGAGTTCTACTGGGTGTTTTTTTGTTTGTTTTTCGATTTGATTTTCAAGGCGTTAACTGATATCCCATCATGCTCATTCAGTTGCTTTTCCAAACACATTTCTTCCTTGAAGATGATGGTTGACTATCCTGCCAGGTTTTAATAATACATTTTACAGTCCTTAAACTAATTTTTGTAGTTTTAGAAATCTCCTTAGTTGTTTTCTTTGCTTGATGCAGGACAATAATATGAAACAGAGTAACATCTTTGCCACGAACACAGGATATGTCTTCTGACATGGTTGTTGAAGAAATGAGAAGCTACTCACTGCATCAGTTAGGGTTAAATTACTTGTTGCCAAACCATATTAAACACTGCAGTAATTATGCAATAGAAGGCTCTTAGCTATGTGCTTAGGTAAATCCAGGTGATGACTTTTTTGGCTGGGCGGTATAAATATGTGTATTTATTTTAAACAGCATTAGGAATTAGATATAAATCTTTGAAAAACTATCCCGCTCCCCAGCGATCTCATTTATATTTAGCTTCTCCAATATCAGCCTCAGTGGACCACTGGCTCATTTATTCAAAACTTTAGTGTATCTAAACAGTTTGCTATTTTTTCCTTTAATTTTATTCCAGGGGTCCAGTCTTGTAGCTGAAATATGTGGAACATCACAGTGAAATCTATAGGAGTTATGTTCTGTCAAATTTTGTAACAAATCACTTCTGAAAAAAGGTGAGTCTTAAATTCATAAAAAAAATTTTTTTAAAATCCTAACACCCTGCTAATGTATTTTATTTGGTGTAGCTTCTTCTCTTCATGTCCTGAAGAATAAAAAAAGTAATATGTCTGTGTATTGCATTTTATGTCCACCGTCTTGCTTTGTAACACTAGCTATCTCATTCAGTATTTAACTTAAGTCTTAATCTACCACTTTTTTCAAATAAAATCTTTCTACACTTTTCAGAAATTATATTGAACTGACACGACGCTAACCTGGCAAGAATCCCATTTAGAAAACAGAACTGCGTCTGAGGTGAAGCAGCCTCATTAACAGAATTGTGTTGAGGGCACATGAGATCAAATATTGGCATTTTCCCAATGTTAACCTTGACTTGTCTGTCCCCTGTCTCACAAGCAAGCTGCGCGGTTTAGACGTGTGGTCTCTCGGGTTGCAAATTAATGGTGTGGTGTGTCAGCTTACTTAAAGTGAACTAGTGTTTTGTTTTCCCTTCCAAGGGTATGCCGGAATCCAACCTCGTCTTGAATGAACTTTATTCTTGGTTAAAGTCTGTGTGTAAGTCAGTAGACATGAAGATGAGGCTTTTATTTCAACAGTTGCACATCCTGGATTTTAAACAAAGACAGTAGGTTTCCAGTAAAATTGGTAATAGAAGGCATTATAGCCCATTATTCCGCAGTTACAGCACACCTCTATGGCCTGTTCCTTATCAACTGCGAATGACATAAAAGTTTGATAAATAACTAAAATAAGTATGTACACCAATCAGCTATAGCAATAAAATGCAAAACATTATGCCCAATATCGTGTAGGTTCCATTTCGTGCTGCTAGGGCAGCTCTGACCCCACTGGGCATGATTTTCCAAGACCTCTGGGGTGTGCTGTGGCATCTGGTATTGGGAAATTAGTGGCAGATCCTTTGCATCTTGTGGATTTGTACTGTGTGGCCTCCATGGATCGGAATTGTCCGCCTGGCGCAGACACATAGATCGGATTAAGATCTGGGAAATTTGTAGACCAGGTGAAGTTGTGATGTACTGGGAGTTCTGGGGCTTTTCTATCATAGACAGCATTGACTTTTCAGTAATTTGTGCTACATTAGCTTTTCTGTGAGATCAGACCAGACAGGATGACCTTTGGTCCCCACAGACATAAATGAGCGTTGGGTGCCGATGATCGTGTCACCAGTTTACTGGTATATAATTGATAACTGGTGTTATTCAATACATCTGGTGGTCTTAGTGTTGTGGCTGATCGGTGTAAATAAGTACATAAGTACATAAGTAAATAAGTGTGTATAAGTAAGCAAATCAATATGTAAGCAAGTAAGTAAATAAGTGATTAGGTAGGTAAGCAAATAAATAAGTAAGTAAGTCAGTACATAAATAAATAAGTATTTAAGCAAGTACTGTAGATAAGTACATTTTATAAGTAAGTACATAAATGAGTAAGTAAATACATATTTAAGTATATAAGTAAGTAGGTAAGTAAATCAATAAGTAACTAAGCAAATAAGTAGCCCAAGTAATAGAATAACTAAACAAGCAAGCAAGTAAGCAAGTACATAAGTCAATAAATAAGCATGTAAGTGAGGATATATACAAGGATATATAAGTATATAGTACTTAATATACACGCAAACAAGTATGTTAGGAAGTAAATACATAAATAAGTACATTAGTTCAGTAAGTAAGCAATTTTGAATGGATAAATAAATGAACAAACAAATAAATACATAAATAATTTTCATTTGACTTTTTAATCTATTTCTCTAACCAAAAGCAGCTTTATGGAATAAAATAAATTAATTAGAAATGTAAGAATGTAAGGAACATCTAAAAATTGTCGTTTTGGCAAATCCATTGAAGTAATTGAGTTTGACTGGTTATAAAGAATTTAGGAAGTAATAATTCCCTGATTCACTAGCAATTCATTGAATTGACATAATTGGTGTATTACAGTTAGTTCTGACTGAGCAATCTGATTGAATGAGAGACATTTCACAAGTGGTGATAATGGACGATAACAGCACTGGAACATTTAACTATATGTACCATGGATAAAAGTAGGTTTGTACTGAGCAACTGCCTGCATCTGATACCGTAATGTCATCTTAAACAACACTTTGACTCCTTAATAATTGCTTCTCCCCCGCGACCCGACTTTGGATAAGCGGTTGAAGATGGATGGATGGATGGATGGATGGATAATTGCGTCTACGTCGTTCTGAATCAGATCTGAACCATCAGTGTTCTTTTAACTCCTTTAAGCACTATTTGGGAGAATATACAGTATGCTAAATAAGTGAAAAAACTTCCACCGGACTGTCCACTGCCTCCATGATTGATTCTCCTCACCTTTTGGCTACATACTGTAGTACTAGTAAGAATTTAACACTAACTGTTGGTCACCAGCTCCTCCAGTCAAGGAAGGATGTGTTGGTGGAGCAAAATAACTGGTTAAATAAAGAAACTAAAGAAACAAATAAATGGTTTTCGTGGTATTGTTGTATGAAAGCAACATCACATTCGAGGTCGTAATGCACTGCTGGATATAGCACGTTTGTGATGCCTTCTGCGCTTGGGCTGCCACTTTATTCTCACGACCGTATCACTGCCATGCTGTATCTAGCAGTACAGCACTTCATCTTGTGTGATATAGCTTAATACACGGATATTGCTTTCCAGCCACCCAAAAATATTATATAAATACCAATTTCACACACTATAATTATATTTTTGCATATAAAACAATCAAAACATGTAAACGACATGTAAATTAAATAAAATATTAAATAAACTGACATTAAACCTCAGTAAACCTTAAATTATGATTCCTCTTGGCACCGGCTACTTTAGAAAATTGAACTTTTCCTGTTTTTCAGACCCATGGTGCTATGTCTTTACTAAATCTTACACAAAATAAAAAAAACAATACATAAACTTGCTTCGCTTGGCTTTCCACTGATGTTGAACGGCTCCCGAGCATACGTGCAACTTAGCCAGTGTTTCGGTTCGGCTCCGTTTCGTCATTCTTTGCATGCCGAGGCAAAATTCTTAAGGTGAGAAATTTGTGAGGCGTGAATTTGTGAATTTGTGTATGCCGAGGTACCACAGTATATGGAAGATGTTATATTGTGTTGTGTTAGGTTATAGAATGTTGTGTTGTAGAATGTTATATAATCTTATGTCATATTAGGTTTAGAGGCCTTTGGGACACCTTCTAGAATGAACTGAGAGTTAAACACCTGACTGTGTTGGTTAATTTTTTGTAACAGCACCAAGTGACAGTCACAGTGAAAGTGCTCCCCCTGGTGGCTGAGATCCGTAAGGCTTTAATTGAAAGCTCATCGTCTTGGAGCAGAGCAGCGGCAGTCTTTCAGTCCGGCGCTGGCGTTCACACACACTCTCTCTTTCTCTCACACACACACACACACACACGTCCTCCGTTCGCATCCTGGATATAAACACGTGATTTTTCTTTTCTTTCTCAGCAGCAGGATGGAGAGCTAAAGAAAAGAAAACAGAAACAAAACAGATCGCCATGCCCTGCGCTTACTGACTCACACACACACACACACACACACACACATTTCCAGCAGAGAGAGAGAGAGAGAGAATGATTCAGCCCGAGCTCCACAATCATGTGTCTCCTAACACGGAGCCCGGACCTGCAGCCGCAGCTCCAGCATCCCCCAGCCTGCTGCACAGGATGCGCAGAGTCTTCACCAGGTGAGCGGAGAACGCGCAGCGCTCGTGCCCCCGCGCGCGCTGCCCATCCACGGGCTCGTGCGTGCACAAGACGTGGGCTCTTTCTTTAATCTTGTTGCATGCGTGATGCATGACTAAAGACTCGCGCGTGCGGGCATGTGTGTGTGTGTGTGATTCGTTTCCAGACCAGTATTGTGTGTTGCAAAAAGAAATGTTACAAGGTTACAGCCTAGGCATTATAGACAGGTTGTTTCCTGATGCACCTGTGTGTGTGTGTGTGTGTGTGTGTGATTCATTTCCAGATCAGTATTGTGTGTTGCAAAAGAAATGTTACAATGGTACAGCCTAGGCAATATAAACAGGTTGTTTCTTGATGCACCTGTGTGTGTGTGTGTGTGTGTGTGTGTGTGTGTGCATCTGGAAAAGCATTTTATTTCTGTGCATCATTTTGCTAAAATCTGAATTTCTAACCTTATTAGGAACCTGGTTATAGTGACCAGGAATCTTATTTTGCAAAAAAAATAAAAATTCAGATTTTTTTTCCAGCTCTTATCTTTTGTCTCGTGTGTATGTGTGTTATCGTAAGTCATGCGCTTTAAAGATTCCACACAAAAGCTGAGCAAAGCATGACCTGAAAATTTTAACAGAAAGAAGATAATAAGCTGGGGGACATGTCTGCTTGGACTGTCTGTCTGAGAGAGAAAGAGAGAGAAAGAGAGAGAGAGGGATTTGTTGATGGGGAGTGTATCAGAAGTGTATGCAGTGCAATTACAAAGCACAGGATTACAGTGTGTCAGTGTGATGGAGCACATTTCTGTCCTACCATAGTCGAGCGCTTCTTTTCTTCTGACAAAGTGGCATAGAAAGTGTAAGCAAACGGATGGTGTAATGAAGAATCCAATTCCAGCTGTGTGTACGTGTGTGTGCATGTGGGTCTTGTGTGTGTGTGTTCTGATGAAGCCACAATGGGTGACAGCTGGTGCCCCTGACTCAGACCGCTCACGTTCTCTGTCCTTACCATCTGCTGGAGCTTTTCAAGCTCGGCTTTATTCCCTCCTTTATCTGCGTAACAATGTGGTGTACGGTGGAATGTTTGTGGCGAGCTCGGATTCCCTCCGGCTCATCCGAGAACAGAGAGGAATCCGCTCTGGGCCAGGCATTAATCACTGAGGGTGGTCCTCCAGGCAGAATGGATGGTTTCATAGAGTGGGGTTTATGCCTGTGTACTAACCAGCACTGTTAGAATTATTTCTATAAAGACCACAGTGCTACTGAGTGCACAAATCTTTCTGCTTAAAGTTTTCTATACCAGCAGAAGTTGTTCTTTATTTCAAACCACAAGTTTATATTAATGCACCCATTCTAATATGTATATTACTGTTTCTGTAGTAAACTCTTTTTAACAGAGATTGTATAGGATAAACACAAATACTATAAGGAGAGATCAAATCAAACTCGGACATTTGATTGCACAAAATAACATAACACAGATGCAAGAATATCCCATAATATGTCCCATTTATTTCAGTGATAAAATAGTGCTTGGAGACCATCAAGGTAAAAGGTTTTCTCAGTACACCAGAGCCATGATCAGACTACTTCTTTTCTGTCCAAAACACTGGCCTCCCAGGAACTCCTTTAATGGCATAACCTGGAGATCAGGTCAGATCTGTATGGTTGGGGTGGGGTGGGGGGGCAATAACTCCCAGTCCAGTTCCTGAAATTTGCAAGTGATGCTGGTGAATGATTGTGTGTACAGTTCCCACAGACAGATGCGTCTCTTCTGCAAGTTGGTGGTCTCGAGGAGAGTGTCTCTCACGGCATTAAAGATCGCTATATGTTATTTAGATTTTTTTTGTGGCGGACAATCACTGGCAAAAATTTAAAAAAAGAAACTAGTAGGTGCATTAGAGACCATTTCAATGACCATCTGGAGCTCTGTCAGAGAAATTTAAACATTAATTGCAGTTTCTATAAAGAAGTTGAAGATGCATCATGGTGTGTGGCATGTTGGGACAGGGGTGCCATCTCGTGAGGTACATGCACCGTGAGGTTTACCTGTGCCTTCTATGGTGGTGGTCCTTTTTTTTTTTGGTTTTGGATGAGAAGTTATTTAAATGTGGTAGCAAAGGTAATAGATGAAGAAGGTGAAAAAGAAAGAGAAGAGACCCTGTCGGGAGAAATTAGATCTCAGTGCCAAGTAGTGGAATTTGGACGGACTAATAACGATAAATGGCAGAGCTCCATGTAACTTGGCAACCCAAGTGCAGTCTAAATTAGCTTGCTTTTTGAATCGAGTGTTCACACTTTATGTGCCTTTAACTTCTAGAAGGTACATCATAGAGGTGAATTGTTCATGAATTGATTTGCAAAGGCTGGGTGAGGGATCACACCGGAAAACTCTGAATGCACAGTCACACTCGTACAGGTCCAGGGGCACTCATTCATTTTTAGTAAATACATATTCTGTTGACCAGTTATCTCCTTGAATGATGGTGTGACCTATTATGACAGTTCTTGAAGAAGTACCACTGACTTACCATATTTCTTTTCGGAATCAAAGCAGAAAATCTAAACCCAGGCTTCAGCTTACGAACATGAAACACAACATGATCTTCTTGAAATGGTGTGAAAAAATCGTATTGCCCAAAATTCAGCACGGCATGACTTGACTTTCTCTATTATTTTCACACCAGAAGCAGACCACCTGATATGCAAACCTTTTCACCAAACCGTACTGAAACATGCTTTCTGGTAGGGCTGTGCGATATGGACAAAAGAAACCTATCACGTTTTTCTTGAACAATATTGCGATTTCGATTTCGATTAACCACGATTTTGACACACACACACAGACATTTTTTTACAGTGTGAATATGAAACATTTTTCCAAAGGAAAACAAATAGATCTTCATCAAAGACCTGTAACATGTCTCTAAAACAGACATAAGGCAAAAAATATATATATATAAATTATACAGTATATTGTGTCATATACAACATGTATATTTTTATATTGCTTATATTATAATAAAAATCTTTCATGTAATTTTTCATCATAAACAATATTTATTTAGTGTAAACATTTTTGTATTACATGACAAACCCCTGCAAAATAAATGTGCCTCAAAATAATTTTTTTTTGTATTACCTGTCTTAATTTTCTATTAATTAATTTAGTATTAATTTGTCACATGCCTAGGGTTAATTATAATAGTAATAATATATTTGAGAATAATAATAATAATATAATATATTTGCTAATAATAATATGAATTTTTGATTGTGGTGCTCTAATATATTTGATAGAGATTATGTAGGGGGTGCAGTCCGTGGCACGGGGGCATTTTAGCGCATAACACACACATTAAAATAAATAATTATACAAAAACACTAAGTTGTGCAACTTAACTTTCAGAACTAAAAGTTTCAAAATCTGCAGCTCAGGCACTACATAAGCCTTTACCGACAATTTCTACCGTTTTTATCTTGCTGGTTTCTTCTTCTCTTGGCTCGCTGATAATTTTATGTGTTTCTGCAGCCTATTTGTCGTTAAGCTCAGTCTCCTGTTCTCGTGCTCTGTTTAGGCGCGCTGCGTTGGGATTGGTTCAAATAGCATACTGCGGGAAAAGTCGGGAGCGCGCAAAAAAATCGTGCTGTAAGGCGATTTAGAAATCACGCATATTCATACATACAAAATCGATACAATTTCAATTAATCGCACAGCCCTACTTTCTGGCATATCTATTTTCAACCTCAAGGCCCCCCACCACCTCACCCCCATGGTCGTCCGGAGCCAGTAAGCGACCGCGATTCACGTCCAAGCGTATGGCACTTCAGTGACGAGTCACATCAGTTCTCCACACTGAACGGTTCTTAGTGGTAATCCTGTACTCTGGTTGCAGTATATCTGCATGAAAGCCCTGTTAAAAGGCTGTTATATATTACACTCTGGGAGCTGTTCATATTCCCTCCTGGGCTGGCGTATTACCACTGATCCTGCTGCGTGCGAGCCCCTGAGAAGCCGCGTGACATTTATTTAACTTCTTTAAACCCACTGTACAGAATAGCGTATTAGTATATGTAATTTACTCTGAATGAGAGCAGCGAAACGGCTGTTTAAAAGGACGTAACGACGATACGGCGGCGATTATTGCCGGTCGTTTGTGAAGTTGTATAGCGAAGCGTGTAGTGAAGGAAACCTCCTCAGCCACTAAATAGAGGAATGCTTTGTGAGATCTCTCTTGCTGATAAACGGAAGCCGTTCTGAATTCATTATTTGACTTCATTAAAATGATCTATACTTGCTGCGTAAAATGCTACATTAAAGGAAGAAGAGCATTTCCATACTGTTACAGTACCTAGATTTACAGGAACAGATATTTATAGGAATTTGTAAATGCTCTATAAAACAGGCATGCAGAATGTACAAAATAAATGTATGAGCAAGTAAAGTTTAACCATTAATACATTATTAATGCTTTGTCGACTTTCCATTAGTGGCTTAAACAAGGTTGCTCTTCTCAACAGAACCGCACGAAGACGTCTTTCGGAATGCCGAGGACGATCAGTGGATATTTGACCCTTTCTTTAAATTGAATTACTGACTTCTGATTGTGCAGAACACAGTTCTGAGATTAAATACTCCTTTTCTTTATCCGTATAATCCCCTACTACAATAATGTGCTTAAAGTAGAAGGTATTCTTAGTACGCCAGATCCATGATTCATGACTGCCTGCTTCACCTTTGAGACGCTGGCCTCCCGAACATGTAGAAGCGGCCTGGAGCGAGGTCAGAACTGTACAGCCAAGTTCCTGTAATGGTGTAAAGTCGTGTTAGTGAATGATTGTGTGTACAGTTTTCACTGACAAATGTGTCTCTTCGGTAGGATGCCGACAATTTTTAAGATTTTTAAGAATTAGGAATTTCAGTCACTGAATGCTCACTTGAACACGTAATAAGGATAATAATTTGTACAAGTTTGATCTGTTTTCCTGACGTGATTATAAATGTGATTCCACCTGGATTTGGTGAGGTGTTGGTATCAGCTCATTCAGTGCTACTATTGAAAATGAGACGACTGTGCTGTGAATATTTACACTTACATAAAATGATGTGTAGGTAACTAATACTAACATGTCAAGCTTTCGAATTAATAGATACCAACCTGTTCTGTGGTTTAATAGTCTAAAATTGAAAGCTATCAAGGAAGGAGCGGATAGCGCTGTCCTCCGAGTGTGTTACGCCGCCCCCCAACGGTGCGTGAGCGAGCAGTTTGAAAAGATGCGGTCGGCTGGCGTCACGTGGTTTGGAGGAAACACGTGATAGTATTTAGCCCTCCCTAACTCAGTGGGAGCCCCCTAGTGACAAGAGGCAAAAGAGCAAAAGGCAAATAATATTTTCTAAAAAACTTTAGGTTATGTCACTCCTCAAGGTTTTGTTTTGGGTTCATATCATGTGGATTTCTCATGACAGTGTTCTGTCATTGATCTGTTGCCTGTGTTCACCCATTCTTTGTCAGTTCATTTATTACTTTGTCCACCCTTTCTCATTTGGGTGATACCAAGTAGTGTGAGTATAAAAAGGAATCTCTGTGCTCTGAGGTCGACAGAGTAATTGCATGACAGGAAAGGTGGTTAAGTTAAAATAAAATCCATTTTGTTCAAGTTACCAGTTGTATTTTTAGTCCTAAACCCATTCAAGCATTTGCAGTAACACACTTCCACAGAAAAACAGTCGGCAGTAATAAAGTCCAAAGCCATCTTCATGAGTGGAACCGTCCTCAGTTATCACATCTTAAGAGTTATCACAGATTAAGGGGCAAGGAAGGCAGGAAAGGGGGAGAGAGGGGGAGAATTAGTCACCAAGTCAAGCTAAATGTTTAAAATGCAATATTTGACCTGAGGAATCTTTAAAGGTTTCATATTTTATGATGTCTTTAAAAAGTGAACACAGGTTTCAGAGCCCATTTGAGTTGTGTGTGTTAATATTTTAGCTGAAATGCCTCTCAGATAATGCATGTTTTATACCTCAGATGTCCTTTATTTCACTCCACCTCTGAACATGCTGTTATGAATGTTATGAACTTAGAAGAGCAGATTGCAGCTGACCAACAAGCCAGGGCAGGATATCGTCTTATATGAGGTCACATGGTTGTGTTATCTAATTGGCTTGTTTCAGTCCCAGTCAATACAAAAATGGAAAAAGGACAAAAAGCAGTGAATGGGTTTTTTCCCCACATTTTTTTTTTTTATCATTCACACTAGAGACCTGTCTAAAATGCCTTTTTTGTGTTTTTATGGTCCTGTGTCCTTTTGGACACTGATATAAGCCTTTGTGTCAGTGGAAAGCAAAGCGAAACAAGTTTCGAAAGAGTCAATCCATGATACCAACATTGCCTTCAGCATGCATTCAAAAGCAATGTAGTTTTTCACAAATTTTTTTAGTAATATTGGTAATATTTTTAAACTGATTATCTGCATTTGCATTTTTTCTTACAGGAAAATTCATATCATGCTACGAATTTTTGCCTTAAGAATTCGCCTCCAGAGCTAATTAAAAATCCAAACCGCCTTTTTTCTGGCTCCCTTTTTTTTTTTTACCATCCTTGCTAACATTCTTGGGACCCCTGGTGCCTCTCAGATAATGCATGTCCTTTATTTCATTAAATCTTGCACAAATTGCAAAAAAACCCACAAAACACTCCCGGACACACAATTTAGTCGGGGTTCAGTTTGGCTCAGTTTGGTTTCGAGAACCTGATTCCTTTAGTGAGCATCATTTAGTAAGCACTTAGATATGTCTTTGAGTCTCTCTGTGACCTTCGGTGCTGCTGATGGTCCTCGAACCTCGGCTCAAACTCCAAAACCGCATCATCTCTTCAGCAAGGCTATATTTCTTATTAAAATGGACAAGTATGTGAACGTAACGGTGAAAAACCTTTCACAGTTGAAAAAAAAAAAGGCTATTGTTACTCTGTTTAATCTGTCAGGTTGGTTTAGATTCGGTGGGGGACGTTATGTTTCTTGAGCACTGCTGGCTGTTTTGTACAGCGAGCACTTTTAACATGCTGTCACTCTGACTACTGCTTCAAAAGGAAATTACATCAAAATACAACTCTCAAGCCATTTACTAAATCGCTAATGATTTTTATTAGATTTTTTTTTCTTTGTACTAGCATGGAATCCTGACCAGGAATTATGCATAATTGTTTGTAGCACACGAAGAAAGATTTCATATAACGTTAAACATCGAGGCATTCAAATCAATGACCACTGTTCAATGTTTTATCAGCTTATACGATCATTTAGACATTACTGCTATCAAGAACTTTACTCGCCTGAGAGCTCAGGCTGAAACGTGGGACGCTTATCTGTCCAAGACATTGCAGCGTTTTCACAAACCTTTGATCCAAGATCTTCTGGTGTTCGGTGACAGGATTCAGAAATGTAAGATGTCACACATTTTATTAATCCACCGCCTGACTGGTGAAAGACTGAGTAAAAAAAAAAAAAAAAAAGTCTTCTTCTCTGAATCCATTACAGACAGTCTTCCTCAGCGCTATCTCTTGGGTAAAGTAGAGCTGATGGCAAAGAGGCAATTATGGTGTACAGTAGAAAACGGAAGTGCCATTTCCTTCATTGGAAATCTTTTGTTTCAATTACAGACTTGCCAGATTTTCCTCACTCACCTCATTATATGATGTATGGATGGTCTATTGTGTGATGATGACACGGGGTATCTCAGTAATTGTAGCTGTGCAGGTAGCAATCAATAAAAACCCGGCCTACTTTTTTTCCCTCTATTGCACAGAAAAAATATGATGAGAGAGAGAGAGAGAGAGAGAGAGAGATTTTTATATCTACAAGCTGAATGAAAGTGTTTTGTTCACATTTTTTAATATGTAGCCGTGAGGTTGATCATAATTCTTTGAGTGGGAGATGTGTCTAAGTAGTCCAGCTGGTTTCAACTTAAAGAAGAACTTTGAAATAGATACTGTTTAGAAAGTTTAACTGTTACCTTCTCAAAGAGCCTAGAGGGAAAAAAAGACCAAAAGATAGCCAGTCAGTCTTTTGTCTTGCGTTTAGATTTTTGGTCTTATAATTCATTCATTTCATTGACTTAGGGCACGAGGTGGGGTACACACTGTACAAGGTAACCAATCCGGCGCAGGGCACACACTAACACTTACACTACAGGCAATATTGGGGACGCCAACTAGCCTAATCTGCATGGAAGAAACCTGAGTACCCAGAGGAAACCCAACAGCACAGGGAGAACATGCAAACTCCAGGCACACAGACCCCAAGACGGAAATCAAACCATTGACCCTGGAGGTGCGAGGTGACTGTGCTAACCACTATGCCACCATGCTTGTCGTGTGACAGGACGTATACTGAACTTAAACCTTCAGGTGTGTTAAAAGAGAAATCTAATTATTAAACATCAAATGTGGTATTTAATCTATGAAACTCTGTGTAAACAATGTTTATATAATGGTGAGTGCAGGGTGTCAAAGCGTATTTGAGACAATATTATCTCTGTTACATTTCACACCTGAGTTTAATCCACTCCTATTAACTGAGGTTTAAGGAGTCTGGCGAGATCCATTCACTAGTTTGAAAGCTTGGGCACTGAGTCACTGCTGCCATTTAATACATAAAAAAATCCTCCCAGCCTGGCAACCTGGTAGATAATATGTGGAATGCTTTGAATTCATGGAGGAAAAGACATAGTGAGGCTTTTGTGGCCGTTCTGGACTATCGAAGCCATTCATGTGAGCAGCGTGAGGAACTAGAGGCAACTCTGGAATGTGCTCTCTTAGACGAAGCTGCTGTTTGTCATATCGTTCATCTTTTAAAATATCCCGAAAACATTACATGTTACATGAGCTAAATCAATCTGATAATATGCACCATCACAAAAAAATTATACCAATATGGTACCATGATAATGGTACAGTAAGTTTGAATTCACATGAATCAAGTTGAGATAAAGGGTGCGAACAGGAACTCCTGTCCCTAACCCTAACCCTAAAGGAAAACCTTCGATACTGGAATATAACTGGAATAAAAGTCCATCATGTAAATTGCAACAGTCCTGCTCAGTATACATTTTCAATGGGAATAAGAGGTGTGGTGTAAACCTTTAATAATCTGTCCATTAGGTAAGTATTAACTATGTAAGCACCTGATCTGATTGATCGTTTCTCTCTTGTTGGAATAAATATATTATTTCTATGCGGGTTTGGTAACATAAGGTGACGTAATTTCCTGATTTTGCTTCCATCCTTGTTTGGAGAACAACTGTCCCCCACCTGTGCTGCTCACATTTCACACTTAGTAACACATCAACCTTATCAAAGATGAGTCTGAAGTCTTGTAGCCACTATAACGCTGAAAATGGCGTTATAAACTATGGAAAGCCTAACCAGAAACACAGGGTTACTTAAGGTGTACTGTTAAGCTGTTCTAAGGTGGTGTGTTAAAGCTGTGTTGAGGTTCTGATAACACTCTGAATTTGATCATTGTACTGTAACCGCACATCCTGATGTCTTTTATTCCTTTTGTAATATACTAGTGTACTGTAAGTACCCATCGTTAAAGGTTAAAGAGTTTGTAGAAATTGTTAAAAAAATTAAAGCTAAAAATACGCTGATAAGTTTAAATGTAATCAGCGATATTATTATTTCAGGTTTAAGACCACGTACATGTCTGCCTGTCTTTCTGTACGGAAGGCTTTCTCTCTGCCTACATTACTAATACAAAGAAACGCAATTTTGTAAGGTTGAGTCTCACTCGACTTACTTAATTCTAATGTACGTAGTTCTAATCCGTAATATTGTTTTTATTCAACATTTTGATATCTTTTATGGTGCAGGATAAACTTCAGGCAGATATGTAAGTTTCTGCTAAATTTCTGCCCAGCGGTCAATTTAAGAAGCGCCCACAGTTTGTCAAAACGTGCGGTTTCTGATCTGGCACATAACTGCTCATAACGTCCCTTCTACTCAACATTTTGATTCCGTTTATGGCGCAGGTTTAACTTCAGGCAATTACTTAAGGACTGGCAAAGTTTCATTAAATTCTGTTCAGCCAGTTTTGTGTGATGCTGAGACAAAATCTGGCTGGACAGACATACAGACATACTGTACAGACAGAACATTTTCGGAGACTAGTTTCAGGTTCTCTAATGTTTGAAACATAAATATGTCATTGCAAGAGCGAGTTCTGACCAATGTACAGAAAAAAAACCTCTATATGTTTAATTTCAAAAATTTTGATTCAAATTTTATTTGTCACATACACAGTCATACACAGTATGATATGCAGTGAAATGCTTATACGACCGCCCGTGACCTTAAAAAAAGATTATAGATAAAACATAAATATGAAATAAAATAAGAAATAAAATATAGAAAAACTTTAGCTAAGGAAAATATAGCTTTAGAGGATAAAACAAAATATAAAATATACGAAAAACCTAGTTGTACAAATATGAGAAGAAAATCTGTACAAATATAGAAAATATAGAAAACTTTAGTGTGAAAATGAAAAAGAAGTTTAATAGGAATGTCCTGGGAGTGTGCAAATATGCATGAATGTGTTTATGCAAAAATGAAATAGAAATATGTGCAATTGTGCACTCTGGACATTGCAGATGTGCAATGTCCAGAGTGAGTGGAAATGCAAATGTCCATAAATGTGTAATGTGCAAAAACGGTTTAGTCCGGTCTGATTAAGAGACCGTATCACCAGTAGGAAGAAGCTGTTGAGGAACTTAAGGAACACGTCACTGTAGCCAAAATAAGCAGTCACTGACTAAAACTTAAGCAACAAGAGACAGTGTGTGCTGCCAAATGACCACAAGGTTATCATGCAGCACAAACACACATATCTAGGTCTGAGCTGCCTGTGGTGGACCTGCCTTGGCTGAGGGTTGTGATTAAAAGGGAACCCCAGTGAGGCTGGGGTACATAACATAAGTTGTACATAAGTTGTCACTACTAAGGGGACATCATTAAAAGTCACCACATAAAAGAAGACATATATACAATTAATTCAGATTATAATTTGATGCTGCCTAAACTTGGAGTATGTGGAAATAAATTTGGACTTTAAGTGTGAGACTCATCTCAAACATCACAAACCTGCACTATAGCGCCGCCATCAGGCTTTTTTCTGTCTGAATCACATGAGGGAACATTGTTTGCCTATTATTTAAACTGAATGACCTTGAGTATCAATTAAACACCAGCAAGAATCATGGGTTCCCATGGCTCATTTATGGTTGTGGAGACCAGCCTGTCCGGTCCAATCCCACAAAAATGCTAACATAGTCTGAACTGCTGAAAATAGTCAGCTCACTATGATGGAAAGGTATTAGAACACCCAGTGCATCACAGCCTGCCATGTACAGAGCTTAGCAGGCTAAGAGTTACAGTAGAGGTTGATGACCTGGCTTACAAATTCCCCAGATCTTAGTCTAATCAAGAATCTGTGGGATTGGCTGGACAACCAGGTCTAATTCATGGTGGCCTCCACAATCTCTAATCTCAATATCTCTAGTTATGTGCAATACTATGGTGTAACGTGCAATTTTCTTTCTGTCTTGGGGGAACCACCATAAATGGGCAAAGTATGCAATTTAAAACATTTAAAACATTATTGTAAATGCCTGTCACTCACCATGTATCTGTATGTATACATATACTCATTGTGTACAGACATATCACTTAGTCAACTTTGCTTACTATAGTCAAAAAATATATTTATGTAAATATTTTACTACACAGATGTCCATATCTATATCCAGATTGTATAGTGTACATTTTATTCTGTTAGTATTCTATTTTTTTTCTATTTTATTTTACTTTATTCTGTTGTTTCTTAATTTTTAACTTTGTACTGTCCACTTGCTGCCGTGGCAAAAAAAAAAAAATCCCATTTGTGGGACTAATAAAGGTTTATCTTATCTTATCTTATCTTATCTCATCTTATCTTATCTTATGATGTTTTGGTGGCACAAGTGGAACCTAAACCTTATGTGATTTTAATAACAAAAATATAATAATAATATATATACAGGTATTATAGAATTATAGAGTATATAATTCTAAAGAAGCACTTGACCTCGTTTTAATTTTTTTCATTCCTTCCTTATCATCAATAATTTCACGTCACGTGTGTGTTCAGAGAAAATCTTTTTACAAGAACTTGGAGCAGGTCATTAAGTGAATATCTTCATGGGAACTCTTGATTAGATTTTGGGCTCTTGTTAATTTTATACCCATGGGAAAACTCAGGCATGCAGACTTGATACGTTTAACTGTATTTAATTAGAATGAAGCAGAAAAGTGAGTCTTGGCTCTGAAATAGATACGGGTGTTTCCCATCCACGTAGGCAAAGATTAATGTCTAATTCAGAATGAATGAATGACAGGCAATATGTTCCAAAATGATAAACTTAGATCAAATCTGAGGTGTTGCGGTTGTAGGACTGACACAAGAGTTGTACATCGCAACTTGATTAAGATGCTAAGACAAACACAGCATTAATGACTCATAAAAAGCAATTCATAACAGATCTCCCCCCAGCCTGCTCTTTTGAAAACATTAATGATAGTCTGCACGTGTGTACTGTGAGGAGAGCCTCATGTGATGTGTTAAGATTTACTGCCACCTAATGGGCGGAAATGGTATTGTAACAATCACTTACTCATCATCTATACCGCTTTATCCAGTATACAGGGTCGTGAGAGGGCTGGAGCCTAACCCAGAAACCTTAGGGCATGAGGCAGGACACAACCTGCACAGGGTGCCAACCTATAGCAGGGCACACACATACAGTACACATTCACATGCGCATTCACACACTACGGGCTGCACATCTTTGAACTGTAAGAGGAAACCGGAGCACCCAGAGGAAACCCATCAAGCACGGCAGAACATGCAAACTCCATGCAAGACCTAAGGCAAGAGGTGCCTTGCACCCCTGGAGGTGCAAGGTGACAGTGTGAATCCTAAACCAGTGTGCCGTTCTCTCTATTAATTCCTATAAACTAAATCAGCTTCCATTTTTTGTCTTTTTTATTTAAATATTATTTATTACTTACAGTTGATGCCAAATAATTACATCATCAATAAGGTATTCAATATCAGCTTATCATAACCACATATGTTACGTTACCATCTCTTTCTTTTTTAATTTCAATCATTATCAACTAATTTTTAAAACAAAATATAATTGCAAGCAACGATGAACGGGCTCAAGCAGCTGTGTTATTGAGACCTGGGTGCACCACACAACATGTGTGCATTTTAAGCATGCTTAGACCTCTAAAAAGCCCCAGACACTGATGTCACTGAAAATGGCATAAGTTTAAGGCGTCGTCATGACTGGATGTTGCTTTCTGGTGCGCCCTGGCGGAACCTGCGCCATCACCAGCTGTGTGCAATGTATAACGTGTGTGCCTTTTGTGCATGTTAAGACCTCCAAAAAGCCCTGGTTGCTGATGTCACCTAGTGTGTAGCGTGTGTTTAGGTTGTGTAGTGTGTGTGTAGTCTGTTTGTGTGTAGTGTATGTGAGTAGTATGTGTAATATGTGCGTGTATAGAATGTGTAGTGTGTGAGTAATGTGTGTAGTGTGCGTGCGTAGTGTAGTGTATGAAATGTGTCTATTGTGCGCAAAATAGGGCTGATGTAACAGTGCTTGGGCCCTAATGATTAAGAACAGATTGATTGTAGATTTAATTTCAGTATAATCAGATTTCTAGTGGAAGTTCGTGTAAATCAAGGTGACTGTTTCTTTAAACAGACATCATAAATAAAAAAAATAGTCGTAAAGACTTTCAGAAGCTTCAGTTTTTATAATGTGACGTGAGGTCGATTCATGAAAGACAAAACACCTTAGCCAAGACTACAGGGGAAAAAAACTCGGACCTGCACAAGTCCTGTTACTCTTAGTGTGCAAATCTAAAATCCTTGGAACCATGAAGATACTTTAGGAGAGAGGCAGAAAGTTGCAGTCAGCCATGAAGATTTTTTTTTGAGAGGTTGAACTAAACCACAAGACAACAACTAAGGAACTGGTAAAGGAAATCAAGGCATCAGGTACTAATGTATGGACATTAAGAGACTCCTACAGCACCATGGCTTGTCGTGTTAGGAGGAAGCCCCTGAGGTTATGATTATGATTTAGTATGTAGGAAAATGTAAGGATCTGAGCAGTTATGACAAGGGCCACATTGTGGTTTGTAGATGACTGGAACGGAGCTCCTCCGAAACAGCAGGTCTTATGGGTGCCTAAAGCTCACTGATGTTTTGTGAAGGGGGCGGCTTCCTTGTCCAGTAAGATCCCACAGAAGAGATACTGTAGCACAAATTGCTAAAAAAGTGAATGATAGCTTTGATGGAAAGGTCTCAGAACACATAATGCATTGCAGTTTGTGGGCTGCTTAGCTTCAGACCTGTCAGAGTACCAATGACCCTCATCCACCACAGAAAGTACCTACAGTACAATGGGCATGTAAACATCAGAACTGGTTTATGGAGCAAACAAAGAACGTGGCATGATGACATTTTATTTCATATAATGGATGGTTATATAGTGGTATCCAGGTCCAATCTTTGATTGATAGCCTCACTCTATCACATGAGTCTGAGTGACAGTAGCACTTTAGGACACCAGGTGTCAGCATTGTCTGGACCTTTTTTTCACTCTGTTAAGGGGCCTCTTTTATAAAGATTGCACAGCCACAGAATTGGGTTAGAAAAAATGCATGGACTGTGACCGGACTTAGACTTTCAAGATCTATTCAGGGCCACAGGGCTATTCATCACACCGTGTCTATTTTCAGGATTAACAGGTTTTTTTTATTTACTTTATGCATGTGCCTCATGAGGGACTTTTTCCCAGCCTCTCTCTGACAAAATTTACATTGCTTTCTTTAAAACTATTTTTGTCAGTCAAATCAACACTAACCATCTTTTTGGTCTGGTGACTGACTAAGATGTTTTCCCCTAAAGAAAAAAAAAAAGCTCTTTTATTGCACAGGCAGTATTTTTTTTCTTGGTTTTTTTTTTGCACAATTAATTTCCTCCTAATTAGTTCAGATTTACATCTACTGTATGTAAACTGGCAGACAGAATGTTTCTGTAGACATCTATTTGTTTATTTGCTTCCATCATGAGTTCCATCATCAATAATGATTATTGACCTTATTTCTGAAGCAGTGATACACTACATTTAAATTTAGGCATTTGACAGATGCAAACTTAAATTTTTATCTCATTACACATCTGAGCAGTTGAGGGTTATGTGCCTTGCTCAAGGGCCCAACAGGGACAACTTAGTGGTTGTGGGGTTTAAACCTGGGACATTCTGAACTGTAGTCCAATGCCTGAACCACTGAGCTACCTCTGCTTTGAACCAGGAGCAGATCCTTTGTTTCTCTACACTTTAGTCTTTCCATTAGTTTGGTAGAGATTAATTCCATTTCCAGAACTTGTGTGCCTTATCTCTGTACTTTTATGTAAATGACAAACTGGCTTTCTGATTCTTACTCTTGCTGAGGTGTTTGCATCTTGTGGCATGACCTCCTTATTTTTGATTTTAAAAACTTCTTTAAATAGTCAATTGTGTGACCTTCACCCTTGCCACGTTGAGGTAGTTATTGATGTCACAGACTTGTTTAACATTTTAATTTACATTCCATAACTTATTTGGTTCATGGGAATAAGGAGAGAATTCAGAATACCGTGCTGAAGAATGAGAGGCATGTTGACTGACGAGATTGGAAAAATCCCAAACACTTCTATTAATCATTTTATTTTAATTGTTCAAGTTATTTCTGCATATTTGTTGAAAGGTGGTTCTTGTCAGAAAAGCCAAAAGTAGGTTAAATATAATTAAAATGCTTGTTTAAAAATTTTCAGACAAATAACTACTTTTACTGTTTCAGTCATAGTCAAAAATATCTTACTGATATTTTTAAACAATAAAAAAATCTCAGCTCTCAACATGAGGTCCAAAGAGGTGTCTTTGCAACTGAAGGAGACTATCATTAGAGTAAAAAAAAAAAATAATAATAAAATAAACCCAAAATAAAAGGAGCAGAATTATTAGGGGTGGTCAATTAACTATTAATTGATTGGTCTGCAGTCATAAGACGACTTTATGAAATAAATAAAGACATTTCGCAACAAGCTGTAAAACACTGGTATTGCTCAGAAACAGAAAGGCCAGATTAGACTTTGCCGGAAAGCTTTCCCAGATTCCTGGTGATGCAACCAAAGGTAACTTTTTTAAAGCATAATACATCATCAGACAAATATGGTGGAGGCAATGTATTGGCATTTTCGTGTATGGCTAAAATGGATCTGGGTCACTGGTCTTTATTGATGACCTGATCCCTAATAAAAATAGCACAATGTATTCTGATGTCTATAGGGCTATACTCTCTGCTCAGATACAATGCAGCAAAATATATACGACACTTAAAGGACAGTAGAGCAGAAAGGATGGCCTAAGTGGGAGTGGAGTGCTATCCTCCAGGCATGACCCTCTCTCCCAAAGCACAGGGTCATGAGCCAGTGCAGCAAGGAGAGGTTCTGTCCCTGTCACAAAATCAAGCGCTGAACAAACTAATAAATTACTTCAAATTTTTCATTGAACTTGGGCTCACTCACCTAGTCATACATGATATATTAACTCTACCAAGCATGAGATGGCATCATAGAGAAGTCTACCAACCCCTGGTCCAGCCATATTGTTGTTTAATAAATTCCTTGAGGAGAAAAGCTCCAATGACTTCTGCCATTTAAATACAATTTTTGAGTTTGACGCAATCCCACTGCTTTGACATCTCGATGATGTAGTCATTCACTCATCTAGCTGGGAACCTACACCATCTCAACAAGGTTTTTGAGGAGCTCTGGAAGGCTGGGTTTATGGCAAACCCAAAGAAATGTCACCTGGGGCTAAATGTTGCACATTGCACAACTTCGGCCAACCCGGCACGTCGACCAACTTTGACCACCCACTGCTATTGCTGAAGGTCAGAGGATTGCATCCTTTGCACCAGTTCGCCTACTTCTCACTTCTACACCCTCCTTACCGAGTGATACACTTTATCCCTTTTCACTTTTTTGTTTGAATAAAGTCACACATTTCTTTTCACCCTGCTGTCCCTGCATTTGTGTTCTGGCCTATCCCATTGCAACACCTTACAATGTATTGACCTTTTGCAAACATGTGACTTCCTGTTTTCTAATCATTTAAATCAAAAGTTTCTTGTTTGTATCCGCATCTCAATTATACTGCTTTTTTTTACCCCTTATATTATGAATTTTACAGGTTTTATGATTTAATTTTTATTGCATGCTCACTTTTGCCTTTTTTATGCTTTCCCGTTTTTTTGGAACATGCGTTATTTTTTTCGTCTAAGAACAACAAGCAGAGACTAACAACAAAACTCAGCTACAATGTAATGGCAACATTCATTGTTTGGTGTGTCGAGTGCAGGATGTTTAGACGTGTTCCTCCATGATAGGTGTTTATTAGTTAGCACTGTAAGAAAGAACATCCAGACTTTTGAGAGGGTTAGAGAGCATAAGAGCCATCTCATTGTTTAGGTCTAGGCTAAAGACTATTTATTTAGCCAAGCATTCTGTAAATAAATAAATTTGACTTACAGTAGGTAAAGTACCTACAGTATGTCTGTGTTTCCTTCTGACTTAATTTACTGGGAAGGCTGAGGATGGCCTAGTTTCCACCACCGATTCTGACCACCTTCTATAGAGGGACCACGAAAGCATCCTGAGCGGCTGCATCACTGTTTGGTTTGGGAATTGTGCCATCTCGGACGCAAGAGCCTACAGCGGATAGTGAGGGCAGCAGAGAAGATCATCTGGGTCTTTGTTCCCTCTATCGATGCCATCTACACCTCACGCTGCAAAATCACTCCGAATATTTAAACTCTAATCATCTAAATAATATTGAGACTGAACTTACAGTATAAACACACACGTACAAACACACTGATCAACAACCATCTAATGATTTGTACATACCAACCTGAAATTGCTCTTTTGCACAATATTTGTTATTTGCACAAAAAACTCTACCAGGAAATCTACCAGGAAATGTTTACTGTTTCTCATACCACTACCTCAACTCATTACCACAGAGTGTTGAAATGGATTATGTTGTCATGTGGTCATTCCTGTTTGCACATTTGCACGTGCACTTTTTGTCGTCTTTTCTGTATAGGACTTAGATAGTTTCTGTTAATTTATAATGTTAATCTGTTTTGCCTCAGCTAGTCAGCTAATAGTTAATAGGTTTCTTATTGTTAATTTATATTGTGAATTTATGTTGTATGTAGCACCTTGGTCTTGGAGGAACAATGTTTAGTTTCTCATGTACTGAACTGTATGTTGTTGAGATGACAGTAAAAGCCTACTTGACTACCTGCTGTCATTGAGTCCTGTCAGAGTCCCTGGTTGCACTCTGCAGTAAATATATATTTACCATATGTGTTATGTGCCTGTGACCATACCTATCTCTTTTTCTCTTCTGTTGAGCTACACATGTCAGTCCTGAGCTGTCAGTGATTCAGGTCCCCTCTGCCCTCTGGACCTGCCTGACTCATCCTGGTTCCCCACTTCTGGTTGGAGATCTTGTCGTGTAGAGGCCCCTGTGTGGTCTGCGTGGGCTGAGTGTGGCAATGGAGGACGGTTCCACTTTTAAATGAAGATGGACTCAGCTGAGACAGCTGTTCTCTGATGGCTTGTGACTGCTGTCACTCAATAGTTTAAGGCTGAAAATCCCACAAACAGTTTTGTACCTGAACCTGCAATTACAAAAGTTGACTCCATATTAATGTAAACGCATCTCCTGTTATACTGAACTTCCAGCCTTCTAACATTTACAGTTGCCCTTGACTTGCTCATCAGGGACAATCTGATAATTATAATTTATACATATTTCTTCACACTTTTCAAACTCATTTCATAATTTATTTTATTCTGTAAAGCTGCTTTGTTACAATGAACCTTGTATAAGTGCTATATAAATAAAAATGAATCGAATTGATAATTTCAGATGCAGAAATTCAGAAATGCAGAGCATTGATTTGTTATTATAACTTCATTATCTCAGGCAGTGTATAAATATGTGATTTCTCCTGAATTTGGTGGCATTTACTAGCATTGACATTAGCTAATTCAGTGTTTCTTTAGTTTTACTGTAAGAAGGTTTGACATGACTCAACTTCCAGGTAACCTCACCTGGATGACTAAGAATCTTTATAGACATTTAGCCTTAAACACAACACGGACTGTTCAGAAGCAATTTAAAATGACTCAGTTATTAACAGTTATTAAGGAGACAAAGTGTTGTTTAAGGTGACATAACGTTATCAGATGTGCTTTCTTGATGAAGTTTAACTGTGGGTTTTGGTACTGACATCTGGTAAGGTCCCTTTTGCCATCTAGAAGCAGATGAAACCATGAAACCTACAGATATCCTGATTCCACGTGCAAAATCTGAGGTGTGTTCAAGTCAAACCGGGACTCTGATTATGCAGAATAACAGAACACATTTTGGAGAGTAAAAGCTAACAGTACTTTATTTCTCTATATAATCCACTGCTACACTAATGAACTTATCCCAAAGTTTCACTAGTGCTTGGATATCATAAAGGTAGGAAGCTGTCTCAGTACGCCGGAGCCATGATCATGAAACTGCTTGCTTCACGTCTGAAACGCAGGCGTAACTTTATTTCCCCATACATGTGAAAAATGGTTTAGAGCGAGTTCAGGACTGTACGGGGGATGTGGCAATAACTCCCAGCCGAGTTCCTGTAATGTGCAAGTGGTGTTGGTGAATGATTGTGTGTACAGTTAACACAGACAGATGTGTCCTCCCACAAGCTGGTGACAAGTTATTCATCAATTTTCAAAGATCAGACACTCTTGACAACTTGGAACAACTGCACCTCGGCTGAGACCATTATTTACAGGCATATGGCTTTCTTTAAAATGCTGGCAATGTTCAGATATTTACTGTATCTAAGAATCTTATCACCCATCACAATCGCTTTTACACTGGTATTTTGTCATGCATTCAGGTATCTGCTCAGCCGGTTCCTTAACCTGTAATTTTTATGTGGCTCATGATAAAGACAAGAATGACAAATTTGCAGAAAGATCTTTAATGAAGTCTATATGTAGGTGGATAAGACATCTAAGCCATGTCAATCTTACAGTTGTTCAAGTGGTGGCTTCTGGTGAAACATTAAACCCCAAGAATCTTGTTTTGTTTTCTCATGCGTACATTAGTTTAACACCTGGTATGAAAGTGGAGTCATGTTGCTCTGGTATTGGAAAAGACAAAAAAAAAATAAAAAGAACTGTTAAAAAGAAAAAAAGATAATAGACAAAAAAGGTAATGTTGAAAGAAAAATATGCCGACAAGAAAAGAAAAGAGAAGTAAGACTGTTTGTTAAAAAAATTCTATGTTGATTATAAAGAAAAGAAATTGCATGTAAGAAGAAAAGAAAAAATATTTATTTTTCTTGTGAGATGAGATCCATCTGTATGATTCTTCTACTGAATGGGAGGAATGATCTCAGAAAGAACACAACGACTCCTGCAGTCTGTTGTCACATCACTAAACTCTGTATCCGCATTGGGCTCAAATACACTCAACCTTCTTGTTCACCCTGTGCTTTAAACATCGCATGCAGCTCGAACTTACTATTATGTTTTTTTAATTGAATGTTATTTAATGTTATTTTATATTAAATGTGCAAACGTATTTTTGTTAAACTGAGGACAATCTGATCATTTTGATTCATGCATATCTTCTCACATTTCATACACATTTTCATAATTTTCTTTTGTTTCTGTTCCTGCTTTGCAACAGTGACAATTGTTAAAATGATAGCCAAACAAAAATTTATTTTAATTTAATATTTATATATTTTTTTTAAATAAAGAAAATATGTTTTTAATATTATTATCTTGTAATCTCATGATGGCATTTTGATAAGGCATACCATCTTATATATCCCTCATCTGCAGTGTGCTAAACAGCCCAAGACACCATTTGAGTTTAGAGAAACTGTAATTGCATAGTGGAACTAGCAATAAAATCACCTTAGCTTTTTTAGATAATATTTTTAAGATTTCACAAAAATGGCTATTTACCTTATGAATAATGACTAATTTACTTGGTTACACTTACTACTACTAATTATAATTATATAAAGAGATGTTCAGTGCTAGGACTAACTCCTACTTATCACTAAAATCTGTTCTGAGAACTTGTATTTGTATTTTTGTTCATTGTATTTACACATTTATTAATCGCAGCTTTTAATCTTTTAACTTTTAACCTGACTGTATAAAAGTTGAATTTAATGTTTTCCCATTTATCAAGGGAAATCACACTCTACAAAAAGAGAGTAGAATTACACTTCCTGAACTAGTGATATTATAAATTCAGTAAATTTGACATTTTAAAGTATGACTTTGACCGTACATGATCACTTTTAACTGGTTAATGTAAAAACATGTAAACCATTTAAAACACACACACACACACACACACACACACACACACACACACACACACACACACACACACACACACACACACACACAAAACACAACAGGATGCTTTCACTCGTTTCACTCTCCTATTCAATATCCTTAGGCAACATTTTATTGAAATGTTTTTGCTTTTATTTTAACTACTTCCCAATTACAAGGGCACTTACCTACCTGTTTTATATCTTCTAATTTGTGCTTCTGAATTGCCCTCATTTCTTGTCTATAACAATTATTATATTTATAATTAATATATTATAGTTATCTGTGTAATGGTAAAAGGCGGCACAGTAGCTAAGAGGTCAGCACTGTTGCCTTGCACTTCCAAGGTCAGGGTTCGATTCTCGCCTCCGTGTGCATGGAGTTTGCAGGTTTCCCCGTGCTTGGTGAGTTTTCTCTTGGTACTCTGGTTTCCTCCCACACTCACAAAAGACATGCAGATTAGGCTAAACGTTGTTCCTAAATTGCTCCTAGTGTGTGAGTGTGTGTATGTGTGTGCCCCGAGATGGATTGGCACCCTGTCCAGGGTGTACCCTCCCTCTTGCCTGGTGTGCTGGGATAGGCTCCAGGCCCCCCGTGACCCTGAATACAGGATAAAGCAGTATAAATGATGAGTTAGTGTCTAATTACCCTAGGAACAATAACTAGCTTTCTTGCTTCTTACTCCTTCTCCGCCTCCTCCTCCTACTACTAATAATAATTATGGGGTGTTCATTTCTAGGACTCCTACTAATTACTAAGAGATGTTCTGGGAATTTGATTTTGTATATTCATTTATTGTAATTACACATACACTACCGTTCAAAAGTTTGGGGTCACTTGCAAATTTCTTTGTTTTTGTTTAGTGATTTATGTTCTACATTCTACAACAATACTGGGGATTTCAAAACTATAAAATAACACATATGGAATTAGGTAATTACGTAACAAC